>PVKS010009624.1:0-63298 GCA_004027875.1 Aplodontia rufa | reverse complement strand
AAATCCGGGCAACCTTTCTTAGGGCTGTGCCTCAGTAGAGCAGCTGAGTATTGGAAGATGAAGTTTATATAAAAATGCATAACCAGCACTTGATTATCCATATGAAATGGCCCCAGGAATGAGGGTCCTGCATACAAAGTGTGTGTGCCACCGGCTCTCCAAAACAACAGGAAAGGATGTATACTTTAGATAGCATGCTCTGGTTTCCATCATTTTTTAAAAAGGTTGTGATATAACTGTCTGGGCTGACCCAATGATTAAACAAACCTAATCAGGACTGTAATAAAATCATTGCATTTTAGAGTTTTACTCTCAGTTTGCACACTTACAATTCAGAAAGTGACATTTAAGAAACATCAAGTTTTCATAGAAAGAGAGACAAGAATGTACCCAATTTAAAGTCTTCTAAGGGGACAACTTGCTCCCAAATTATGTGGATTAGAGCACATTCAATAGCTACAGAAATAACTTGAAATATCACAATGAAGCAAAGTGGGAAAGTAAATACCACTATTAGAATTTGAACAGTTTTATTTTTTAACATGATTTTTAAATTGATAGTAATATTGCTGAACAAGATCATTATAGATTGGGAAAGGGGTTACTCCTCAGTATTGCACGAATGAGCCTACTTGGTTTTGCATTTAATTAAAATTATTTAGCTGGAGCAGTGGCTCAGAGGTAGAGTGCTTGCCTGGCATGTGTGAGGACCCGGTTTCGATCCCCAACACCAAATACACAACCAAGTGTCAGAAAAACAAAAACCAGATGAAAATATAAATAAAAAGTGAATCTCTCTTTTTATTTCTCTTTAAAAATTTTTTTGGGGGCTGGAGTGGTGGCTTGGTGGTTATGGTGCTTTCCCAGCATTCGCAAGTACACAAGTTCAAACCCCAGCACCACGTACACAGCAAAGTCTCAGAGCAAAGAAAGCAACATGAAAAACTAGATAAAATTGATTCTCTCTCTTTCTCTCTCTCTCTCTCTCTGTTCCTCTCTCTTTAAAAAAAATTTTTTTTGTTAATTGCTTGAAAAAAAAGGAAGTGAAAAATAGTCAGAAGCCCATTGTTTTGAGAGGGAATGTGGACTACAAGAAAACTTCCAACTCACTCATTGGACTCACTATGGCACCCAATTGCCAGATTAAGAAGCCCTTGGTGATTCTTTTTCCAGCCAAACCCTCTGCAGCAGCTAGTACTACCACTCTGTTCTTAAAGTTACTTTTCAGAGTCTACCACAAGACTCCTTTCATTGTCTGCCCCTATTATTTATTTATTTATGTTACTATTTTGTGCGTATGTGTGACACTAGGGATTGAACCCAGGGTGCTCTACTCTGAGCTACATCCCCAGCCCTTTTTATTATTATTATTTTATTTTGAGACAGGGTCTTGCTAAGTTGCTCAAGCTGGCCTTGAACTTGTGATCCTCCTGCCTCAGCCTCCTGAGTCTCTGGGATTATAGGTGGATGCACAGGCCCACTACTCCTTTCTCAGTTGCTACTGTTTTTTTTGGTATGTGTGTGGGGAAGGGGATTTGGGGTTTTGCAGTGTTGGAGATGGAACTCAAGCCTCACATATGCTGGGCAATTGCTCTACCACTCAGCTACATCCCCAGCTCCAGTTGCTTTTTAAAACTATCTTTATCTTCTTTCCTTTCCTTGGTTCTTCTTATATCCCTCCTGTCCACTCCAAGGGTAAATCATCACCCAAATTTCCGTCTCTCCTTGGCCTGGTATCTGTCCCCACTCCAGTCCGTCTGAGTGACAATAAATATGGGCAAAAATGACAAGGAAAAATGTGAGCTGCTCTGGAAGCCCAGGTCGCACTGATAGCACTCACAAAGACTGTCTGGGAAAAGAGTCAGGCTGGGAAAAAGAACTGGCAGCTCCAGGTCATAGATTTTCTGTGATAATCTCCAATCCAAATATTTTGTCCTGCTTTGGCAAGCTCTACGCCAGAATTCTATTCAAACAGGATGGAATTGCCTGGTCCCAGCAAGCCAGCCAGAGGACAGAAATCTACCCCTCCCGCTTTCCCCTCCCAGGGCAGTGGACATGCTCAGAGGGGAAGTGGCTCCAGTCCTGACCCAGGCTGATGTGGCCATTGGACTGTGTTCTCACAGCGGAGGCAGGGATGAGATGTGCCTGTGACAAAGAGCTGCTCACTGAGTGGGGTGGCACCCGTGCCAGGAGAGGAGATGGCTCAAGGGCTGAGGTCTGTTTCTCCCTTCTGATCTAAAAGTAAGACACAAACTAAGACCGAGCTCAAGAGATGGGTCTCTCTTCCTGTCTTTTCCCTTCCGTTGTGACTTAGGTTACAAGTGAGTGTCTCATTCTGGAAAGACTTGCCTGCTCCTGTAGAGACCAGCCCTCGGGGAGTGGCCTTGTCCTTGACTATGGTCAGGAAGGAAGGAGGTACCCTGCCGTCAGCACTGCCCCCAACAGTCACTCAGGAGGAGGGGGAATTGGTGTGAGCTGTGGGCTGCAGCCCCCCTAAACCACTCCAGAGCCCCACACAGGCCCCCACGTTCATACAAGTAACCTTACCGGTGTCCCCAAGGCTAACGCCTCCCTCCTCTGAAAACGTCAGCCCCCAGGACTGAAGGAGCAAATGTGGCTTCCCTCAGCTCAGGGCCTCTTACCCTTGCCAAGCCCTCCCGCCCTGCCCAACGGAGGAGGCGGCCTTTTGGTGAGAGAGCAGCACAGGTGGGTGGACAAGGGAGCTTCCCTTTGGAGGGGAGGGAAACATGGCAGTGTGCTCTGTGCCTGGCCAGGCCCCTTTCTCCCTATTGCGCCATCCTTGGGCAGCTGGTTCAGCTCTCCATGGTTACACATGAGTCCCAGGGGCCAGTGCATGCAGTCCCGGGCCCATGGCCTCCAGATCTGTGGGTCTCCACCCAAGCTCTCCCCCTTAGACTCCTCTTCCCTACAGCCTTCACAGAGGAGCGTGAGGAGGTTCAGGAGAAGAGACCACCATCAGGAAGGATGCAGAAGAGAAGGCCACGAAGGGAACTTCCATGTACTGGATTCTTGAGGTCAGAAAGTCACAGGATCTCTCTTAGGCCAGGGGACAGAAATGCAAACTTTCTGGCTTTATGGAAGGGGATGAACAGGGAAAGAAAGAAAGATGATGACCATGGCAATAGGAAACGTCCATAAAAATTAATGTCAGGGCTGGAGCGGTGGCTCAGGGCTGGAGCGGTGGCTCAGTGATTATGGATCTTGCCTGGCATGTGTGAAGACATGGGTTTGTACACAACAGAGTGTTGGAGCAACGAAGATCACATGAAAAAAAATTGATTCTTTCTCTTTCTCTCATATCCTTCTCTCTCTTAAAAAAAAAAAGTCAGATTTTTAAAAAATGATCCAAGTACTGTGGATGATATAAATATTAAAACTAGTAATACTTTGATCCCACAAGACATTTTGAGGCTAGAGTGATCATGGAAGGAATTTTTAACACTACAGAAAAAATTTCACCTGATTGCTCTGTAGTTTCCGAAGGCAGGTGTATGTACACACAAGTGTATGCTTCTGGGAATCATCAGCTTGATTAAATAACTAACTGATGGGGATTGTTCAGTTACCCCGACATTCACGGAAGCCATGCTTTGCAGTCGGGGTGGCCCCAGGCCTAGGAGAATCAAACTTGACATTACTTTTTTTGCTTCAATCTTATATGGACATCATGATGCTGATTTTTAATATAGATCTTTTTATGATGAGTTCGAGGATGGAAGAATGATTTTTATGAGGACAAACCTGGTTACTATGTATGTAATTCATTGGGGCTTTTAAGACATTTGATTGCCTGCCCAGTGTAGGGACCTTTTTTTTTTTTTTTACTGCACATCCAAGTTTATTTATGAAATTCTTCAGCATCAGATAATATTTCTGTATGATAAGAACGGGGAGTGTTTATGTAACCTGGTAGTGATGGTGGTTGCTGTTTGAGAGTTTCTTCTCTCTGACACTGTGTCTATAGAAAATTTAATTACTTCGTGTGGAGATAGCGTAATCTGGTGACACACAGAGGCAGCTTAGCAGCCCCAGAAGGATAATGGACTAACGAGAAGGGTGCTTCTGTTTTCGTCTTTCAGCCACCCCAGAGGTCCCACGTCCACCACACCACAAGCCAGGTCAGACTCTTCCCCACACCACAGAAGTGGGGTTCAGGAGGCCAGTTACCCTGCCCAGATGGGCAAACCCGAGAGGATCAATAGACAGATGCCATCTGTAGGCAGAGTTTCCAGGACACATGAGGTAACCTCTCCAGGAATTCCGAAGCAAGGAAGCAAACTTGGGGCCGTTTGGCGTTGGCCTCTCTTCTCTCCAACAGCACACTGACTCTTTTTCGGCTTGTGTCAATGCCATGCAAACACTGCCTCATTTGCCCCTCCTAGTGATCCTTGTGGAGGGAGAAGCTGGGGTTTTGGGGGACTGAGCAGCTTGCCTTGGGTCTCACAGCGCACATACTGATCGGTCTTCTTCACTCATGGTGTCTGCAAACACCTCTTTCCTCCCAACCAGCCACTTCTCACGACTTCCCTGTGGTTCACGGTAGCACCCATGTGCCCCATCATCACTTCTACTCAGGCCCTTACCGAAAAAGTATTTGGATTTCTGAAGCTGCTTCTTTATCCATCTCCCTGCCAGGGGACTCTGTTCCCTAAGCTGTGTTGCACTTGGTCTTCCTAATGTGTGTAATGACATCCTGTTCTACCCCATGGTTGTCAGTGTGGCGCAATAGGAGAGGCAGAGGCTTAACCACAGAGAGCCCTGGGTCTCCCTTCCAGTCCTACCACTTATTCCCAGGATATCTCTGATCCTCAGTTTCTTTAATGGTTATTTCCATTAACCTCTGAGAGTTGGTGTAAAGATAAAATATCCTGGCACAGCTACAGCATCTCCCACAGGCCCTCCCCTGGAGTGGTTAGTACATCATGAAAATATTATCTTGCTTCCCTGCCACAGCCTTCCCTGCCTCTTGGATAAATTCTAACCTGGGAACTACGTTTGTCTTCAATGTGTTCACACCTACCTTTCTTTTTAACCATCACTCACCCTTACAAAGCTTCCCTTCCAGCTAAACGATACCTGGCCTTCTCATTTTCCTTCCTAAACACTTTGCCTATGCTATTTACCATCCCATCTCTTCTTTCCACCAACTAAAAACCTATCCATCCTTCAGGGCTAACGAGACCTCAGCTCCTCTATTTTCACTCCTGGATTTCTCTGGCCAGGGGGTCTGGCTTTCCTCCTCAGAAGCCACAGGATATACTTGAATCAATCATTTAGATACTAATTGATACTATCTTTTTCTAAGAGAGAATTCTGTTCACCTTTGCATCTGGCCTTTATTTCTCTGACACTTAGCTGTGCATGTGGTGCTGGGGTTCGAATCCAGGTCCTTGCGTATGCCAGGCAAGTGCTCCAACGGCGGAGCCACCGCTCCAGCCCCTTGATACTATCTTTTGCTGGTTACATTTTCTCCTTATTTCTGATTTAGCTCTCTAAATAATTGACAAGTCTCCACCTTTCTAGGTTTCCCCACGTTGCCTTCCTTGGGTTTTTTGCACCACATTAGTGCCCAAGAGCATTTGTGGTTGAAAAAACAAATCATGCTCAAAGCGCATCCTATCACGTTCGAGTCTGCCCAGGTGCGCCTCTCTCCTCTGTGCCATGGTCGATCTGCAAGTGTCTTCCTACTTCCCAAGCTCAGCATGAGGGCAGGATTATGTCTACTGCTTACTTGGCCCATCACAGAGACAGATAGATGTTTAAATAAAAGATGGGCTTGATGATGACAGCCTTCCTAGGACTTTAAAAATGACGAGTTATTACTGCCCTGGTCCTCATCTCCCAAATAACATCTTTACAGTCCCTGCCAGACCCATGGTAATGAATTTCTTCAATGTCCAAAGCCATGCTGTGGAAATTAATCACTTCCTTCAGCCTTCAGGCTCAATGCAACCCTGCGGGAAGTTCAGAAACTAGATGTGGTGTAGTCCTTCGTCTTCTGCTGTTCCTTCGCTCTCCTACTAGACTGCAATTGACCTGGGACCTAGGTTAGAGGCATGGATCATCCTGTCTTCTACTGGCTGGGCCCAGGGCTTTGCCTACAGTTAGCATCCTGCCATTGTTAACCTAGTCAAATGTGGTTAGATCTCTCCCTCCCTGAAATTGCAGCACCAGCTCCCTTGGGTGTGGGTGGGGCAGGTGACAGGGTGTACCGTGCCACCTCCAGGCCGAAGCGCCTAATCACTGGATGGGAACCATCCACAGCTCTCTTGTCCCTCTGCATGGACAATCTTTCAGAGGATGGCTGCTCTCTCATCCCAGGGTCCTTGAGCAACTTCTATGAGCAGAGCTCCCTACCAACAACTGATGGTTGTTCACAACATGTACAAGAAATAGACTTCTGTGCCTTAAGCTGCTGAGATTTGGACATCATTTATTATGACAGTTTCACCCGATTGACCTCCACTGATCCCCTCCTGAGTGTTTATTGAGGGAGAAAGAAAGGAACTTGGGGTAGAATGCAGCAGATTGTTTTGAAGTCTTTTATAATGGTGAAGAAACAACTAATATTAATAAGAATATTTGCTTCAATGCTTGCTCCCTTTCACAGATGTCATTAAAATACTGTACCATGGGGCTGGAGCAATGGCTCAGCAGTTCCAGCGCTTGCCTGGCACTATCGAGGATGCAGGTTCGAACCCCAGCACTACATGCCCAACGAAGTGTCAGAGCAACGAAAGCCACATGAAAAATGAAATAAAATTCATTCTCTCTTTAAAAAAATATTGTTCCGTGCAGTCAGCAGTTAGACAAGATGACAGCTAGACTCTAAGTAATAAAAATCAAAATGTTGTTAATACTAATTATTATCATTTATTGAGTCCTTGCTATATCCCAGGCATTGCGCTAACCATCCTGTAGACTTTGCATAACCATCTCATTTAATTCTGCTATGACTTAGTGGGGCAGTTCTGTCAGCCAGGCTCCCATTCTGTAGATGATACAACTGAGAGAGGGAGAAGTTCAATAGTTTGCTCAAGGACACACAGGTGTAAATGACAGCATCTCGTGTTGAGTGGTTGAGAGAGAATTCTCATACCTAGGATTTTCTCCAGCAGTATCTAGAAAACATGGAGTGAAGTCATGAAATCAATGCAAGGTGGAGAACCCACCTGAATAATTCAGCCATAAATATGGTGTGGGTTAATTCACCTGGACAAGCAGTTTGTGGGGAGCCCCAACTTCATGTTCTTCTGATTTCTGTATCCATGGGCTTCCTGGCCAGAAAGATTCTAAGCTCAAAGACATCTAAGTGTCAATCAAGGAGAAAGAAAGGAATAGCAGGAGGATGGAGGAGAGTCTAGCAGGCTACAGACACACTCGAAGACAGAGACATGCACACACGGGTGTGCTACTTAGGTCTGAGGACAACATGAGTGAGAGGTTAGAAATGACACCCAAATATGGAGCACTTCTGTTTTCACAGTGGGAAAATGATCCATCAGTTCCTAATAAATAATCATTGTAGAATTAATACTCTGTGTCACTGAATTATTCTAGTTGTCACATGCTGTAATTTGTTTATCTTTCCTATATCCTCATGAGGTAGGCATTACGATTTATCTCCGTTTTACACATAAAGAAACTGAAGCACAGGATTATTTTCCCAAGGTCACACAGCTAGTAAGTGATGAAATGTGGAACTGAACTCAGAGCCCATGCTATTATGCTCTGAGTTCTGAAACGTTAAATTCCAGAAGAGCAGGAATTTTTATCAATTTTGGTTGTTGCTAAATCCCTAACATCTAGAACAACGTCTAGCACACAGTAGGACTTAAATAAGCAATTGACTTATATAAGCAATTGTTGAATGAATTAATAAAACAATATTCAAGTGAAGTATTGTAGGTTTGCTCCCTTAAGAATTCTATAGTTTTAGGGCTTGAGTGCGGTGGTGGTTTGGTGGTTACAGCGCTTGCCCAGCATGTGCGAGTATGCAGGTTCAAACCCCAGCACCCACGCACACAGCTAAGTGTCAGAGCAACGAAAACCATGCGAAAAACTCAATAAAAATTGATTCATTCTCTCTCTCTCACTGTCCTTCTCTCTTTAAAAAATAAATTAATTAAAAAATAAAAATTAAAAAAAAAGAATTCTATAGTTTCTTTTTCAGAGTTACTTAACTATGTAAACCTAGTCTATCCCCTGCCAAAACATATCATTGGTTCTTATCATTTGGATTTTTTTTTTAAAGAAAGAAGGACAGTGAGAGAGAGAAAAAGAGAATCAATTTAATTTAGTTTTTCACGTGGCTTTCGTTGCTCCGACACTTCATTGTGTACGTGGTGCTGGGGTTTGAACCCGCATCCTCGTGCATGCCCGGCAAGCGCCGTAACTGCTGAGCCACCGCTCCAGCCCTCATTGGTTCTTATCAATCTCTGATAGATTCATAGTTCATCATCTCTCCTTTAAAATGTATCCTATTGCATCTCATCCAATCCAGCAATGATCATGCAGCCCCTACTACGATCCAGGGTTTTAAAGAATTCGCTCGGATACTGAGAGTGGAGGCCAGGGGCCAGCAAAAGAGCAGATGTGTGGGCAAACGGTAGCAAGGGAACTTACAGAGCATTAAGAGGGCCGAGCATTAATTCCCCCGCAGAGGTCTCTCCCGGAGGGAGCTGGACGTGAAGGGCGAGTTGGAGGAGCGCAGGCCCAGAACATGTGGAATAGCATTTCAACAGAGGAACAGCACCCGCAAAGATGTGTGGGATTGAAATTCGTGAGCGCCAGGGCTGGAGCGGCAGCTCAGAGGTTAAGGCGCTTGCATCGCATATGCAGGGACGTGGGTTTGAACCCCAGCACCACGTACACAACGAAGTGTCGGAGCAACAAAAGCCACATGAAAAACTAAGTAAAATTGATAATTGATTCTCTCTCTCTCTCCCTCTCCCACTGTCCTTTTCTCTTTAAAAAGAAAAAAAATTACATGACTGTCAAGGGGTCCAATCTAAGTGAGCAGTCAACAGGGAGGTGGGGAAAGCACAAGAAGACTGATTCGCAAAGCACTTGCGTGCAGAGAAATGTGTGCTTTTTTTCTTGAGAGCTCTGAGCAGCATCAGAGGTTCTTAATCATCGAGGTGACACAAGGAGATCTGACTTCTTCAGAAGAGAGATATTTGGAAATGAAGGCATTTGAGATGACTATTTCTATTTAACCACCCTCTTTTAATCTCCTGAGAAGATCAGAAGGGGCTGATAGGCGCTGTCAGCAGATCTGAATGGGACAGACCCAGGTCCACTCCCTGACTGCTGGCCATCTCTGATAATCCCTTCATCTCACAGGGAATCTGAGCAGACTGTCTTTGTCATTCACCATGTTTGCTAACCCTCTTTGGTGCCTGCTTCTGCGCCTGCCACTAATCTTTTGAAAGATTTATGGCTCTGGCTCTCGTGCATGTGATGAGATCATCTGAGGCTGGTGGAGAGATAGTCAGTTACAGTTGGGGACATGTGACACATCTGATCAAAATGTACTATGTGAAGGAAACATTTCTCTGGGGAAATACCGTAGCATTTCGGTTTTGTACAAGGGCCCATTGGGGAGAAGAGAGGATGAGGAGCCAATTTGCTAATGGGAATCTGCACCCTCCTGTCCCCTCTCTGCAGAGAGCTGGGATGTGCATTGGCAGGGACTGTTCAAATTCACTTACATCTCAGAGACACTGGTGGAAATGCAATCTCTAAATACTGAAGATGGAACTGGAGACACAAAAATCACTTTGTTTTTATTTCCCCCAAACCACCCGCACTCAAACAGATGAAATATGAATGAAGTTAAAACCATCTGTGGCATGCAGAGAGAGTCCTGCTCTCTTAAGCATCGGGGTAAATCCTAAGGCTTGGATGCCTGGTGACCCATGACAGAGATGGAGAGAGAGTGGCAACAGCATCATTGATTTGGGGGTTTTTTCTTTCTGATTTGCATACAATGTCTCCCTATGCCATGTTAAAACCGCACCAGCTCACATTTTAATCTAGAATCTTTTGACCACAAGATTCTCTTCAGGGAGACTCATTTGGACAGGGGATTTGCAAAGTGGGGAGACTAATGTGGTCATGGTGTATCAGGGGTAGGCCAATGTGGGGATGCAAGTTGGGTTTTTTTGTCGGGGAGGAGACTTCTGGGGATTGAACCCAGCTTAACCACTGAGCCACATCCCGGTCCTTTTTATTTTTTTATTTTGAGAGAGTGACTTGCTAAGTTGCTTATGGCCTTGCTAAGTTGCTGAGGCTGACCTCAAACTTGTGATCCTCCTGCCTCAGCCTCCTGAGTTGCTGAGATTATAGGCATGCACCACGATGCCCAGTATGTTGTAAGCTTTTGACAGGTGGCTGGAGTCAACGAGGAGGTGGTCTTTCTCTGGCTTGTATGATGCACCACCTGACCTAGAATGGGTGTGGGGTATTTCACACTCCGTGGGGCACTTATGATGGGAAGCTTCTGGTACAGTTTCTGCCAGTGCGAGACTAGACAGTAAAGATGGAAGCCTGGTATGGGATGAGAGCTGGTGTGTGTCAGGGGAGGGGATGCAGTTATGGATGGTATTTCCCCTCTTCAGGACACCCCCAGCCTGCCCCAGTCCTGATCTACCAGCACACAAAAGCCCACGCGGTTTTGCTCTTCACTGAATCCCTACAGAGCTGACAAATCTCCCATGGGCCCCCGTTATCTTCAGTCAAGCTTTGGATGCTCTTCCTCAAGGAGCTCTGCTGGCTCCAGAGAGACCGGCATCCCAGCCCCTCCAGGCTGACTTGACACAATCTCCCCAAGGAGATGAGAAGGTTCATCTCAGGGCTCCCTGCTTCAGACCCATCTCTGAGAGGCGTGTGCATCTCAGAGAGTTGCTGCAGCACTCTGGTTTCAAGACCCTGAGAGTGAGGGAAAACAGCAGAGGGAAAAAGAAATGGAGGCCAGCTTGCCCCTTTGCAGCTTTGCCTGAGATCCCTGCATGGGAAATCTGCCCAAATATAGCTCCATGCCTGGCCCCTGAGGCCTGGGCCCTCCCTGTGAAATTGCAGCTACGGATGGGTAAAGAAAAAGGTGTTGAATGGAGGAAATGAGCTAAGAGCTGGAGACCGGCTCCACCTGATTCTGCCACCAAAGCTAAGATGCTATTGCCACAGAACTGAGTCCAGACTTCCAAGTGCAGTGCACAGGCCCTGAGCCATCCAGCTCCGGTTTACCTCCTGACTCCCTCTCTTCTGTGCTGGGTCCAGCCCACGACCCCTGCCCAAGGCCTCACCACCACACCCATGCCATGCTCACACACACCCATGTCCAACAGATCAGGTACCTTGAAACTTTTAAATATCTCAAGCTGCTTCTGTTCCCAATGCCTTCGTACACTCTGTTCCCTCTGTCTGTGCTCCTCCATCCATCCCCGTCGCAACTGCTCTTGAGCACCAGCAAGTTACCAAGCACAGAGGGAAGGAGGTCAGAGTCTGCTTTCAGGAGCTCGCGGTAGGGGCCTCTCTCTTTCCCTATGGAGCCCATTCTTCAGAACCAGGCTTTAAGACCACTTCCTCTGGGACATTCTGCTTCTGCCATGGCAAGAGTTCCCCTCTCACCTATGTGCCACCCTTTGCTACGGTTTGTATGAGTGGACCCCAAAGGTCTATATGCAAAGGCTTCATCCACAAGGCCCCCATACCGAGAGGTACAGGGAACCTTTAAGAGATGAGACCTACTAGGATGTCCTTAGGTCACTGGGGCTGTGCCCTTAAAGGGGGATTGTTGGATCCTTCCTCCCTCTCTCTCTCCCTCTCTGTCCTTCCTGGCTTGTGATGTGAACACTTGCTCTGATATTCCCACCATGATGTGCTATCCTTTCCAGACCCAAGATAATGGAGCCACTTTAACTTGAACTTCAGCCTCCAAAACCATGACCCAGAACTGTGAACCTCTCTATGTCATAAGTATCCTGTGTCAGGTATTTTGTTATAGTGATGCAGAGCTGACTAATACACCCTTGTAATGGTGCCCTCCTCACGGAGCAAAGAAGTTCTGTGCCTGCCCTTCAGCATAGGACAGTGAAAAATTCTTGTTTCCCTCTCCATGCCTAAGTCTTGGCTGGCATCTTATGTGGGCCAGTGTGTTTGTCCCTCCAAGCATTATGTGCACATGAATACACATTTGGACACACTCATCTGCTTTAAATATTTCTTTTGGGGATCTATTGGTTTTTTGGTAGGTGTAAGATGGTAACATGATTTTCCTTCATAAAAGGGACACAGATTTCTTGAATTGTAATGACACTGAACAAGTTGCAGGTTACATGTCCTCTCTGTGGTGTCTTTCCAGAGAGACTGCTGCCATGGAATGTAATCATCTGTCCTAGATGACTTGGGCTGCTATAACAAAATACCATAGAGCATGTGGTTTAAACAGTAAATATTTACTCCTCACAGTTCTTGGGGTGGGGAAGTCCAAGGTCAAGTGCAAGCCAATTCAGTTTCTGGTGAGAGTCCACTTTCTGGTTTGCACGTGGCCACCTTCTTTCTCACTGACTCCTCATGTGACAGAGAAGGGGAGAACTCTGGTGTCGTTAATCCTATTGGATCAGGCTCCACTCTTAGGACTCCATTCCATTACTATTTTACTGCAAATACAACCATACCGGGGTTAACCAATTAACCTTAGTCTTAATTACTTCTTTTCTCTAAATATAATGACACTGGGGACTAGGGCTTCAACGTATGAACTTAGGAGGGAACATGATTCTCTCCACAGCACCTGCCTCCCTCCATTCCTTTGAAGCCCAGCCCTACAGTTACCAGATCCCACAGTGCTCAATTCCTAGACTAAAAGAGTATGGGGTTCCTGGCAACTGAATGTGGCCCTGCCACTTACCTATTCCTGGTTCTATGTTTACGGAGCTCTTAAAAAATAACTCCAAGAAATCTTGAAAAAATATAAAATGTAGCAAAAGTAGAAATAAAACAATCACTAATAACTCCCTTGAACCAAAGATAATATTTTGACGTACATGCCTCCAGCTAATCTACATAACTATCAACTTATCTGTCCATATTTTAATAAAAGCCATATTGTTCTCTAACAGCAATCTTGCAGAGGGGTCATATACTGATTGCATTTCAGTTTCAGTTTTTTGCAGATTGATTGCAAACCAAATGACACACATAAGGACCTCATAAAACAAAAAACTGTCTTTAACATTAGAGTCGTGAAGAATTTAGAGATAGTGTTTTTCATGACTCCTGTCACTGAGGGTTGACATAGATGGATGAACTCACATGTGCTCACATGCACCTACAACATGCTCCCCAGTCATTGCTGTGACAAAGACCAGGTATGTATCATGGAAGGCTCTGCATGAACTCTTTTTGACTACAACTCTCTGCCCCCTACTGGTTAGTCTTTTGGATGACTTCTTGGGGAAGTCTACCCTGAATCCCTAACCAGCTTGATTTCCCTTTTATGCACTCATGCAACACTAGGTATCTCCGTTTCTTAGCATTTATCAGGGTTGCAAGTTAATATTTATGCCTATACTCTTAGATGAGCCATATATAAACTCTACCATATCCCTAGCACCTAAAATTTTGTGCTTTCATATTGTAGGTACTTCATAAAAGAACAACTGAAGAAAAGAAAACACACCTGATTTTTTTTTTTAAATGTTTCTAGCTGGGCATGGTGGTTCACATCTGTAACCCCAGCAACTCAGGAGGCTCAGGCAGGAGGATCACAAGTTCAATATCAGCCTCAGCAACTTAGTGAGGCCCTACACAACTTAGCAAGACCCTGTCTCAAAATAAAATATAAAAAGTGCTGGGGGTGTGGCTCGGTGGTTAAGCACCCCTGGGTTCAATCCCCATACCAAAAAAATAAAAATTGTTTTCTGATAGACAAACAAAGCTGAGGTCCTGAGTTTGTTTGCATTCTGAGATCACACAGCCAATTAGAATGAAGGGATTGAGACCTGGGCCTGGGTCTCCTCCAGCTACAGGAGGAAGCTTCCTCCGTAAGCCAATGACAGGGGACAAACTTAAGTGTCTGGATTTCCCAGTTGAACTCCTTAAGCAAGGTTGGGAAATTGGGGTTTATTTTCCTGGGGAAAGGGAAACTGTAAAGCAATGAACAGGATAAAGTTACAACGTACGTTTGGAGAAAATTGCTTTCCTCTATAGAAAATTGCTGCATGTTCTCCACCTCTGAATGCAATTCCTTCTATGATTATGAAATAATATTCTTTTTATGTATCGTTTTTCCCTCTTTGCTTCTGTCAATGGTATGTACAGAATAAAAGATATTTTATTTTTTAAAAAAGAATGGGGAAAGGAATACAAGGAAGATAAAGTGACCAGGCAAGTTATTTCCAATAGGTCACCACCTGCTCCTTTCAGCAATGCAATAGGCTTCTTTAATGCAGCATTTATCAATATTGATACTGGTTGTATTGAACAAAAAGAACCGTACAGGAGAGAGAGCGTGAGGATCCAATGATAAACTCATCCTGTGAAACCCAACTGCTGACAAGATCAGTACCTGGCTTGCTGAGAGCTGGGCAGGGAGAGGTACAGACAGTGATAACAGCTCCCGTGAGGGATGTCAGTAAGAGGTGCAGTGGCGCCAATCCCGGTTCACACACTCGGGTATGCAGTTGTCCCTTAGCATTTATGGAGCATTGGTTCCAGGACCCTCTGAGGATGCCAAAATCTGTGAATGGATGCTCAAAGTCCTTAGGTAAAGTGACTAGTGTTGCACAAATCCCACACACACCCTCCCGTGTACTTTAAATCACCTCTAAATTACTTACACTACTGAATACTGTAACACTGGCCGGGCACCGTGATGCACACCTACCATCCCAGCAGCTCGGGAGGCCAAGGCAAGAGGATTGCAAGATCAAAGCCAGCCTCAGCCACTTAGTGAGGCACTGAGCAACTTAGCAAGACCCTGTCTCAAAACTTGGGATGTGGATCAGTGGTTAAAAGCCCTAGGTTCAAACTCAGATAACCCCCAACCAAAAAATAAAAGCTATAACACTATACTATTTAGGAAATAATGACAAGAAGAAAAACTCTCTACATGTTCTGTACAGATTCAATATTTTAAAAAATATTTTAAATCCATAGTTGGTTGAATACATGGAGGTAGAAACCATGGTCAACTGTATAAGAAACACACTTGCTGAGCAAAGTTAGCCAAACCCAGAGAGTGAAGGGTCCAATGTCTTCACTCATCTGTGGAGGCTGGAGCTAAACCCAGGCCTGTGTGAAAGATACTCAAACTCATGTATTAGACCCAGCAAAGGCATAGTAACACATAATCTAGGACAATCATACATATGTATGGGAGGGGACAGAGAGGAAGAATAGGGAGGGATCTAGGGAGACAATAAAAAATGTAGCATACTCTTTACCCCACTGAGAATACAAATAATACTTATGCAATCATTTAATTCTAGAAAATTCACAACCTAAGCATTCATATTATTTGTAGGGTGAAATATAGACGATTCAAGAGACTGGGGTGTGGGTGATATGGGGGTAATTCTGGTTTAAGTATATATGCATATCATATTGTTACTTTATATGCATTTATGATTGTACAATAACTCAACTCCTCAATAAAGAAAATTTTTAAAAATAGAAACACACTTTCATTATCTCTCTCCTAGCTTTGAATGGTGAACCTCACTTCCCTGAAAAGTGAGCACCCTCTAAGTCCATGTTTGTGCCACTGATCTAAATCAGTGTCAGAGCATCTGGGGAATTGCAGAGGTGAATGGAGAAGACATCTCAGTCCACACAGATAAGCCTAAGGTGGCCTGATTTCACAGCCACTCAGATCCTACATGTCCTGTGGCCTTTCAACCTGGATGTCCCATCTTCAAGGACTTTTTTTTCTTGAGTCTTCTTGATTTCTTATCTTCAATGCCAGTAAGCCAGTTGGCACAGAGAGGAAGAGGAACCCAGTGTTATGGGTTGAACTGTGGCCTCTAAGGAAGATAAGAAGTCCTGACCTCTAGGACTGCACAATGTGACCTTTATTAAAAATCGGGTCTTCACAGAGGCAATCAAATTAAAATTAGGACATAGGGTGGCCCTTCTGAAATGTGATCAATGTCTTTCTAAAAAGGAGAGTGATGGACATGCACAGAGGAAGGATGATGGGAAGACACCGTGAAAAGACAGCCAGGTGACTGACAAAGGCATCGATCAGGCATGGAGTGCCACAGGCTGCATGCAAACTCAGTTGCAGAAGGTGGCAAAGGCAAGAAGCCCTCCCCAGAGCCATCCCACAGTCCTGCCAGCACCTTGGCTTCTGCCCTCTACCCTCAGAACTGTGGGACAATACACCTCTGCTGTTTGAAGCCACCCAGGTTGTGGCAGCCCTCGGAGACTCATGCATTCAGTGAACCCACTCCCTCAAGGGTCTACATTTTTGGAAAACCAGGACAGAAAGTCCTGCTGGCTATTTGTTCACCTACCGGGACAAAAATGTCCCCAAGGCGTTGAGCATGGGGCCTGCTGACTGCCTGATGAGGGAGAAAACAAAGGAACTCATGGACTAATATCTCAAAATGTTATCCAAAAGATAAAGGCTTCATCTTCAGTAGCCCCAACACATGCTTTAGAGTGTTTCTGGGGGATCCAAGGGGTCACTTAGACCAAAGTCAACATACATGTGCCAGTAGAGTCCCATTGCATGATCCAGCGCCCCTGGAGGTGTGGCAAAGCCACCATGCACTCTTTTCTTGGAGCCTGTGCTCGATCTCTGAATCCACCATGCGAAGTTCTGGGTCTCTACAACTGTGCCATCAGACGGTGAACAAAGTGAGCGAACTTGGAATGATAAGCACTTGGTAACTTCTCCAAGCCCGTGCCAGGCTCTGTTGGGGAAAATGAAGTGGTTGCATGCATTCAGGACTTCGCAAATTTATGATCTTTGATTTCACCCAGACCCTGCCTCAAATTCGTCTGTGTGTCTTTAGTCAGCTTCTTATCTGACTCCTATTCAAAATTCCCAAGTCTGCCTTTCTCAATCCCATCCTGCTCCATGCAACAGAAGACCCCCATCCAAAAGGGCAAAGGCAACTCTGCTTCCTGCAACATCACCTGTGTCCCCCTCTCCCCATCTCCCTCAGAGAACTGGGGAATCATCTCCCCATGTTCAAGCCCCATCTTTTTTTCTCTGTCCTCTCCATCCATTCTTCCACCTCCATGGCCTTGAGCTGCTAGAATCCAAGAGGCCCAAGACTCTCTTCTGCTCATTCACTAAGTGCTGAGCACTTAGTAATTTCCCAATAGTTATTTATAAATGAATATGTTTATCGTCTTTCTTTTTTGCCCTTAGTCTCTATGTGAATTTTATCTCCTCAAGCACAAAAATATGCTCAGGTTCTTTCTATTTAAAAATAGCCAACAGGGCTGGAGCAGTGGCTCAGCAGTTTCCATACTTGTCTGTCATGTGCAAGGATATGGGTTCGAACCCCAGCACCACATACACAATGAAGTGTTGGAGCAGCGAAGGCCATGTGAAAAACTGAATAAAATTGATTCTGCTTTTCTTTCTCTCACTGTCCCTCATTCTCTTTAAATAAATAAATAAAGATAAAAATAACCAACAACTGCATGCTGGTGGTGTACACCTGTAATCACAGCACCTCAGGAGGCTGAGGCAAGAGGATCACAACTCGAAAGCCAGCCTCAGCAACTTACTGAGGCCCTAAGCAACTTAGCGAGACCCTGTCTTAAAATAAAAACAAAAAGGGCTGAGGATGTGGATCAATGGTTAAGCACTGTTAGGTTTAATCCCCAGAATCAAAAATTAAAAATTATGATAATAATAATCAACAAGTCCCCTTTGGCCCTATGAACAGCTCTCCAGTTTCCTTCTTTGCTTGGACATTCAGATTTCTTAAAGGAACTGTTCACATGCACTTTTGCAGCTCTCTCTCTCAGAGGCTCTCTCCCGTTTATCCTCAACTCATGACAACCTGCTCCCCCATGTCACCTCTTGATGCTCATTGAAAGGAATCTAGCTCACTCAGATCACGGGAGGTCCTGCGACAGTCAGTGGCACCTCTTTCATCCTTACCTGGTTTGTCCTATTGCTGTCCTTGACATTCTGAACATCTCTCCACTAGGACCTTTACTCCTTATTTCTTCCTCCTTCTGGACACTCCTTTTCCATCTCATCTAAGGCTCCTCTTCCTCATTCCTGTTACCCTTCTTCCTCCTTCGGGACAGCTCATCTTTACCCACATTTCCTGCAGCCTAGATCTTGTCCCACAGCTCCAACCCCATGTGTCATCCAGGACCCCTGTCCCCTTCTTAGCCACAGTGGCTGAGGCCTTCTGAATGTGCATGTTGAAAACTGAAGTCATCTTATCACCTCTCAAATGTGCCCTGTCTGCATCTTCTTTCCTTAACAATAAGCAGCACCATTCATCTGAGCCTGAACAGGATACCCAGGAGTCACCCTGCACCCACCACCTTGAGTCTTAATTGGTAACAAAGACCTGTCAATGACACCTTCTAAAAAATGCCCCTGGGGCTGGAGCAGTGATCCATAGGTTTCAGCATTTGCCTTGCATGCACAGGGACATGGGTTCAAACCCCAGCACCAGGTACACAAACATGGGAGCAATGAAAGTCAAATTAAAAACAAAATAAAATTGATTCTCTCTCTCTCTCTCTCCATATATATAAAGTGCCCCCCTCATTCTGGTCAGTTCCTCATGGCCAGACTCAGTACTTCAGGCATTATCATTTCTCATGTGTGTGGAGTCTTGCGTGGTGTTTTATTAAGATACAGGAAAAAACCCAAGTGTTTTCCTACTTTTACACTCTCCACATGAAGCACTTCTGTAGCAGACACCAGCTAGGGTCCTCTAATTCTCTTCAATCCTGACCCTATCTGCTTACAGGTAGCATCAGATCCCACAGTTTGAGGGCTCAGCCTATCAGATTTCCCCCATTTCAGATGCCAGTTGCAAGAAGTAGGTTGTCACCTATACTTCTGACCAACCAGCTATAAATCAGCCTTCCCATAAATCCTTTCTCAGGGTCGATTACTTTTCTAGAGCAGTTGACTGAACGTAGGGAAACACTTATATTTACTGGTTTATTATTATGATGAGCAATCAGATAGGACAGACGTTGCCATGGTTTCAGTGTGTCCCCTAAAGTTCAGATATTGGAAGCTTAACTCCTCAGTGTGGCTATATTAGAAGGTGAAGCAGAGGGGAAAGTGTCTGGGAGGGGGAATTCTCCTGAAGGGACCATTGACTTTCTCAAATGAATAGGCGACTGTCGCCAGAGTTCTCTGTTCTGCGTGCTTCCTCTTGCTCTTCCACTTTCCCACCAAGCTATGGAGCAGCAGGAAGCCCGGATGAAGTAAATGCAGCTACCTGAACCCGGACTTTTCAGTCTTCAGAACTGGGAGCCAAAGTAAGCCTCTCTTTCTTTCTTTCTTTTTTCTAAGAGAGAGAGAGAGAGGAAGGGGGAGAGAGAGAGAAAGAGAGAATCAATTTTGTATATTTTCTCTTCTGGTCTTTGTTTCTTGGATACTTAGTTGTGTATGTGGTGCTGGGGTTTGAACCCGGGTCCTCGCGCATGCCAGGCAAATAAGTTACCCAGTCTTGGGTGTTCTGGGCAACAGAAAACAGACCAGATCAGAACATAGGATGAAGTAAGGGACAAGGGACATTCATGCCATCTCTGGGTACCACCCACAGGGTACTTCTGTGTGTTCAGCAACCCAGAAGCTCCTGAATCCAATGCTTTTAGGTTTTCACGGAGCTTCGTTACGTAGAAGTGAGTAATTACATCATTGGCCATTGGTGAGCAACTCAATCCTTGAGCTCCTCTCTTCCTCCCGGATGTGTAGGGTTGGGACTGAACTCCTGCCTTCATTTTGCTGGCAACCAGCCCTCCTCCCAAGACTATCCAGGGATCACCAGCCACCAATCATCTCTGCATGCGAGAGAAGCACTCTCATCCCTGGAGATTCTAAGGACTTTAGAAGCTGCATGTCAGGAAATGGGGATGAAGACCCTAAATGCATATATCTTACTTTAAATCACAATATCACACATTTTAATTTAATTCTCCCCAGTCCACACACCCCTGTGGTTGTTTTTTTTTTTCAAAAATCCAAACCTGATATCTCATTTTGTTCCTTGAATTACTTCAATACTCCCCACCCCAGTTTCCACTTACCGCATGAAAGGTCCCGTGGGACCTGACTTCCACTGTGCCCTCAGCCTCTGCAGGCATTCTTGGTGTCTGTGCCTCTGCAGTTCGGGAATGAGTTTTCCTACCTTCTTTTACTAGTGGATTCCTACGTGTTTATCAATACTGTATTAATCAGGACTTCTTTGGCTGTTAGGGATAAAATTGCAACTGAAAATAACTTGGGATAAAATGAGAATTTATCATCAGAATGATGTGTTATCTCATGAACTCCCAAAACAGGAAAGTGCTTGGGCTTCAGAAGCATCCGAGTGAGGGCTATTACTGCAGCCTGGTGCTTATGCAACATCATTTACTTTCTCACAGTTCTGAAAGCTAGAAGTCTGAGAGTAAGATGTCAGTGGGACTGGTTTCTTCTAAGCGCCTCTCTTTTGGTTTGTAGCCGCCCATTCTTCTGGTGTCCTCCCAAGGTCTTCCCTCTGTGTGTTTCTGTGTCCTATATCTCCTCTTGTTATGTGATACCAGTTAAGCTGGATTAAACTGAATCTTACTTTGATGACTTCTTTAAAGACCCTGTCTCCAAATGTACCCGTAGGTCCTTGGGATTAGAACTTCAGCATATGAATTTGGGGGAAGGGAACCACAGTTCCTTCTCTCCTGATGGTCCATCTCTAACCCCCACTTCTCCATTCAGCTCCACCCATTGGCAGCCTTGTAGACAAAATAGCATCCAAAAATACCCTGATTTTCCATCCTATGGCTTTAGTCACTAGAAAGACTATCCCAGTCCTATCATCCCAAGCCCAGAGAGTCCCGGGGAAGAGGCCCATTGGCCCAGGTAAGGTCAAAGCTGTCATGGTGGTATCGCCAAACTCTTAGTTTTTCTTGGAAACATTGTAGAAAAGATCCCATTTCCACCCACAACTTTTGTACAAAATATATTTGGAAAAACAAGAATTCCTGATTTTCTAATATTTTCACAAAAAAATTAGATTGGCTATTTGTGCCAATCTCTGTTCTTCCTCTCAGCAAAATTGGTTAAGGGAACATCCATTTCTCATGTAGGCTGCCTTGCAGAATGTATGTTTCCTCAGGCTAGGTTATTTTAATTTTGACTAAACTTGGAAGATGGAATCCAGGAGGGAGGAAGATATGCCTCCAGGTTCCCACTCCAAATTATTGTTCTTCACTTGTAAAACTAGTGGAAGGTATATTCTCTTCCCCAAATCACATATATCTACCCACCCTGGGTCCCAACTCAGGTCTTAGAGCAGATGGGACTTTCTATTCATGTTCTACAATGATGCCTTTTGTCACATGTGCCATGTCCCTCAATATATGCTGGTTCTGTCCTGCTCTGTGACAGTGATTGCTCTAAGGAAGACAAGGTTTTCTGAGCCTGGAACACACAGAGAATCCACCAGCCCCAAGTCAATGCTATGCATAGGTTTGTGTTCCCAAATCCACATGCTGAAACTCTAACATTCAACCTGATACTCTTTGGAAATGGGACATTTGGGATATAATTAGGATTAGATGAGGTCATGAAAGTAGGATCCTAATGATTCAGCACTCTTCTAAGAGGAGATATAAGAAAGTTCACTCTCAGGGCTGGAGCGGTGGCTCAGTAGTTAGAGCACTTGCCTAGCAAGTGCAAGGACCCAGGTTCAAACCCTAGCACCACATACACAACTAAATGTTGAAGGAATGAAGACCCGATGGAAAAATAAACAAAATTGATTCTCTCTCTCTCCAACCATATTGACCTTGTGATCATGGAATTCTAACCTTCAAAACTGTGAGAAAATTAATTTCTGCTGTTGATTGACCTAGTGCATGGTATTTTGTGATGGCAGATATGGCAGGTTAATACACTGTTCTCCACCCCATCTCTCTTTCTTTCTTTTTTAAGGATTAAAGAGTTCTTTGGGGTGGGGAAAAATAAATACAACATTGATTTAAGTTTGGTTGTGAACATTTTTGTTTTAACTGATTTGGTTACAGATTTTTAGGAAGAACTCAGGTCTCAGAGGAAGGGTATAACTCATAGCTCAGTAAAACAAGGATCAACTCCTGGGTCAGTCACCAGTGGTCAGAATACTATAAGTCAAGAGACAGAAAAGCAAAGTGTTGGACTCTCATGCTGGATACCTGGATTCAAATCCTGGCCTGGCCGTTTACTTTATGACCTTGGAAAAATAACTTTTGCTTTGTGCCTTAGCTTCCTCATCTCTATAGGCAATAACATTAGCAATATCCTCACCTATTTAAGAAATTTCATGGCAGCTCTTGTAAGCACCTCATAGATAACGTGTGGTTCCTGGTGAGTCTCAGGAGACGGGAAGGGTATCTGAGAGGCCATTCTTACTCATTTCTTGTAAAGGATCATTACACCTACTCTGTGAAACCTTCTGGGATGCAAAGACTTGATAACTAGACCACAAAGATCCACAAAGTAGTTATCCACAACATAGATAAGTTGGAGAACATAGCTCCTGTTAGAGTAAACATGTTTAAATCCTTGCTGCTCAAAGAGTGGTCTGAAGACCAGCACCACCAACATCAAAACTGTTTGCACTTCACGAGGCCCTCCCAGTACCACCCACCACTGTTCCTCTGGGGTCCCTCCTGGGTTTACAGGTGGAAGTGTAGATTTAGTCAACAAAAGTTCACGAATAGATGTACTTAGAACATAAATCAAGGATCTGAACAGTACATTAATCCAAGGTTGAAAATTCACTCCCTCTTCTATTTTCTTAACCAAAATAAATCTAGTATAACTCATAGAAGTTTCTGAAATTAGATTTATTGACAACATAAAAAAATCTAATAATAAAAATCCTCCTTTATTATCAAATTCTTATAGAGAAATTTTAATCCAAGGGGCAAATCCTCTTGTAAATTAAAGTCCAAAGAAAATAAATTTTTAAAGCAAATCATGTCACCCTTGTGAGTCTAAAGTTGAAGTTGAAGTTGAAGTCAGAGTTTTCAATTAAAAGGAAGAATAAAAGGAGATGGATTTGGGATCTTTCTGTAGTTATTCCTTATTCTTCCTCTCAGTGGGATGAATGGAGCTTCTTTAAGTCTTAAATTCCCTTATGAAAGTCATCTTTTTAGAAAATGCCAACATTCCACATGACACTTATAATTATTACAGCACTAGCTTCATGTCCTCAGACTTTAGGAAACAAAAGCACTCTCAGTCATTCCAAGACAAATTAGGTTCCTAAAATTAGTGTATCATGTTGCCAAAGACCACAGCAGAGACTTGGGGGTATCTGAGCATGACGAGAAAACATGCATTGGTCTTCCTAGGACTTGTGCCAAATGCCCACAGCTGGAATTTAAATTCATTGGGAGGTTCTTCCAGGCAGGGTTTAACCATAGCACAATTTATTTCTCATGTCTAGGAGGAATGTCTCCACTCTGAGCAAGGCCTTGTTAGACATCAGCAGCAGTGGTGGTCTCAGGCACTGGATCTTTTTTTATTTTAATTGGCAAATAAAAAATCATATAAATTTATCATGCACAATATGTCATTTTGAAATATGTTTTCATTGTGGAATGGTGAAATCAAGCTAATTAACATATGCATTACCTTACACACATATTTTTTGTAGTGAGAACATTTAATTACTACTCTCTTGGCAATTTTCAAGAACATAATAATGTATTATTAACTATAGTCACCATTAAATTGCCCAGACTTCTGCGGTATGTCTTATATGAGAACTTTCTTTTCTTTCCATCATATCCTGAGCTTCTATTTCCCCTTGAGTGCTGTTTCTGACATCTCTATTAGGAATGGAGTACAGGCTCTTAGGGACGCTGGCCCCCATACTGTTTTGGAACAGTGAACAGGCAGATCGTAAAGGTCACAACGGAGAATCAATAATCTCTCACTATAGAATTGCTGAGGCCAAAAAACCTGCTTCCTGAGAATTCTCCCTCCCCTCCATGTTGGCTTCAGTGAGAAGCACCCTTGGCAGATCCCTGAAATCACCATGCTGTGGCTATGTCTCCCACTAGTGGCTTGGAGGACCTAGTAAGCCCCAGCCTATGCCATATGCTCCTTGGTTTGCTGTCTTCTTCACACTTCATGGTTCCAGCTTCAAGGTCCGTGACTTTCTACTCCACATGCACCTGCACCAAGGGACATGTGCTGGTGTTCCATGTCCTTCTGCTCTCACCTGGCCCCACTCAGAAGAGCTTGGCTGTGCAGCAATTGAACCTGCTTCTGGAACCGGTCTTTTCCTCTCCCCAACAAAGACCTAGCACATTCACAGGATTCGAGCATTCTCCTTCCTTGTATTCTTTTCCATAGCCCCTGCTGGGGTCTTCTAACTTATGCTCATATTTGGCCTTAAACAGTAAAAGATATAAAACCAATGAATGACAAAGATAGTCATTGTTCAAATCTTGTGCATTGTCACTCCTGAGTAAGATGATGCCTCCCATTAGACTAACAGCTACCCCGGCTGCCCTGCTCCCATTGTAAGTCATGCCTCCTGATGGTTATAATTCTGTCCGTTTCTTGGTCATGAATCCACAGGAAGCAGGAAATGCCTGTATGCTCCCTTACCTCAACCATGGGTGCACATCCAATAATAATAAAGTGGTCCTTCTAGTCAGCCCTTCCCAAATCCGTCCCCATATTATGTAACCACATTGGACAGCTGACTCAGTCTTCAAAGATGGCCTTCTAATGGCTCTTACTGTGAACTCTGTGATCAGGAGATCTAGGAGGCTCCTTCTACCTATTTTTCTGGATTTTAACTCTTCTGGGGAAGCCATTCTGGTCATTGTTCTTGTTTCTTCAGTAATTCTTAGATAATCCCCTGATATATGTTTTCATGCCTTGTAGCAACTGAAATTCTTCACCATTCCCCAACTAGCTCCAGAAGAGTCACCAGACCCAGGTGCACCTCCATTTCCTGGTTCTCTAAGCCCAGGCTTCTAAGTTACCTTCCTTTCTTTCTCTGAAGGAAAAGTCTCTTTTTCCGGCTTTATCAGCCAGCTCGCCTATATTTCCTTTTCACTCTTTCTGTATTTTTGTTCTGGTTGTAAGAATGAAGCATATTTTGCATGCTCCTTGAGCTCCTCCTGGAATCCAAAGCTATACGATTTCCAGAGACACAAGTTTCCATGCATGGACTCTTTCAATTGTCCTCTTGGACTTCGAGTGGAAAGTAGCATTATCTTACTGTTTCTCTGCCTTCTCTCAAGAAGATGATCTTTCTCTTTATAATGAAAATTCATTTTTTTGGTCTTATCAACAAAATCCACCATCTTCAAGTAAGTAAGGCCATCCAAAGACATGGCAATACCTTATACAATCAATAATTCAGAGTCTGTACGAAATTACATATTAAGAACCAGTAACATCTCCGGTTCCCTCCAATGCCCTAATTTGGGCACAGTGCCTTCTAGGTTTGACACTAACAATATGAAGCTATAATCTCACATGTTAGTGAGCTGCAACATGCATGAAACTTGGATTTTTTTTTCCTTTTCCTTTATTTTATTTTATTTATTTATTTTTTAATTCAGGGAAGTCTTTGCCCACAGACACAGCTGAGAAACACAAAAAAGGGAAAGAAATATTGTCCTGCTTGCTCATGCCTGAAATGATCTCATCTCTGACTCAGCTTTTCCTGCAAACCAGTGGCTGCGCCAAGTGCTCAAGTTCAAAGTCAAGTGGTAGCACTGTGCATGCTGAGATGGAAAAAACACACGTTTACCAAAACCCATGCTGGAACAAAGTCACCACTCCCTCTGGACAGAGTTGCCATCGGCAATGCCCGATCCAGACAGAAATCCCATGTGCCCTAACTCACCGAGCCCAAGGCCTAAGGCTGCCCAAATGTGAGCAAGCCTGAGACTGCTCACTCTGCACCTGTTCCTCTGCTCTCCGAATGTTCATCCTTGACAACACCCCACGATGGTGGGTCCTTGTAACAGCTGTTAGGGTTTTTAAAAAGTTTATAAAATTATTTTCATGTTCAGATAATTACCCTGGTTGAGCAGGTTGGGATCAGAACACCACGATTGTCACCACTGAGGCTGTTTGAGAAGGTGGCTTGCCCCATGATCACCCAGGCTTACTCAGCCAGGCATGGGCTGAATGGAACAACCACAGTCTTGCCCTCCTGCAGGAGAGAGCAACCAACATTAAGTCCTGGACCCAGGATTCCTGCTACTGGCCTCTGGGACACATGGCCTCTATGGACCTCAGGTTTAACCAGACATCTCTGACAGCATTGACTAGAGTCAGTGATTCTGTGGCTGCCGAAACAATGGGTCCGTTCTGATTGCTTTCCAGGCTTAAACAGTTTCTAGACTTAAAGGTTGCCAGGCCATTCTTAAAGCTCCAAAGCACCCACCCAACCAGCCTCCATTGGTGAAGCCATGTTTCTTCCACTTCTAACTCCTGCTTCTGGCCATTCCATACTAAATTCACCTCACTCACCTTTTGCTGGCTCCTTCCTGCCTTTCTTCTCCTTTTACAGATGCCTTTGGTCCCCTGGACCTGGTCTCCCCAGAAACTGGAATCCCAGCAATCTCCCCTGCTCCACTCTGGGATTCCCAGCTCTTCCCCATCCCTTCTTCTTTGAGCCCATCAACATCACAGAGCATGCCCAGGCCTCAGGACAAAAAAAAAAAAAAAAAAAAAGGATTAACCAAAACACACATATCACATCTGTCACTCACAGAAAGACATTTTAATCCATAAGCCTACCCAGGACTGCTTTGTCCCTACTCTGATTGCTCGCCCTGGGGATGAAACTGCCTATCCTCTCCAGCAGGGGCAGTTAAACTTTAAAGAGCCTCTCATCTGTCATGGCACTGGGACCCGAGGGGAAGCTATTATTATTTAACACTATCAGGGGCCTTCAACTCCCGTCCGCTTCCCACTAATCCCACTCTCACTAGTTACATGCTTTGCACGGCTCCTGCTGGCTCTTCTGTATGGGATCACAGCGACACTGATGCTGATAAATGCTGTATAAAAGTCTGTTAAATTAATCGAAGGGCTGCCACGCTGGTCCCCTAATGACACGGCAGATAGGAGGGTCTTTAAAGTTTAAGTGCTTATAGGAAAGCTCAGAGGTTTCCCTCACTGGCTGTGGTTTAATAACCACGTCCTGGCTCTTAGGGGGATTTCCTCACCACCCCAGCCTTCTGCACCCAAACTAGGGACTCCGCATGGGGAGCCACTTCACCTGGGTCCTACAGACAAGCTGGCACAGCCTCCAGGTTTGCTACTTACATTTTCTCTTCTGTGCTGCCCCATGCCCACACCCTGTGCCCATTACCTGATGTAGTTTTCTCCTTCCCTTCCAACTTTTTACTAATCTCTGCTCCTAGACTTGCCTATGCTGGAGAGTTCATGTAAACGGAATCATACAATACGTAACCTTTTTCTACCTGGTTTCTTTCACTAAAAATATTTTGAAAATTAATGTCATAGTACTTCTTTCCCATCAGTACTTCTTTCCTTTTTATTGATGATAACATTCTATTGTACAGAGATATAGCAGTCCCCTCTTTTCCAAAGGGGATACACTCCAAGACGCGCCAACTGATGGCTCAAACTGAAGATAGAACTGAATCCTACATATACACGCTTTCTTCCCATGTATTCATACTTATTATAAACTTTAATTTATAAATTATGTGCAGTAATAAATTAATAACAGAATTATTATAGCAATATACTGTAATAACATTGCCAGCATCACTACTCTTGGTCCTGGGGGCCATTATTTAGTGAAATGAGGGTTCCTAGAACATATGCACTGTGATACTGCGACAGTTGATGTAATAACTGAGAGTTACTAAGAGATAACAGGCAGGCAGTGTAGACAGTGTGACTACACTGGACAAAGTGACGATTCATACCCTGAGTGGGGTGGAGCAGAACCAATTGAGATTTCATCACACTGCTGAAATATGACAATTGAAAACTTATGAATTGTTCATTTCTGAAATTATCCATTTAGCATTTTCAGACCGTATGTAACTAAACCACGAATACAGAGGGACTACAGTACCATATTTTATTCATCCATTCATCCATTGATGGATATTTGGATTGTTACCATTTTTTTACACTTGTGAATGATGCAGCTATGAACATTTATGAACAACTCTTTGTGAGGATGTATGTTTTCACTTCTCTTGAGTATATATGTAGGAGTGGAGTTGCTGGGTCATATGGCCACACCTTGTTTAACATTTTGAGGAACTGCCAGAGTGTTTTCCAAAGTGGCTGTACCATTTTACATTCTGACCAGCAGTGTATAGGGTTCCAATGTCCCCACATAATCACCCACACTTGCTATTATCTGTCTTTTTGAGTTTACTCTTCCTAATGGTTATAACGTAGTATTATTCCATTGTGGTTCCGATTTGCAGTTTCCTAATGGTTATGATTTTGAGCATCTTCCTCTGTGCTTAACATTTATTTGATATTTTCATTGAAGAAATGGCTATTCAGATCCTTTGGCCATTTTTTCAGCAGAGTTTCTCTTCTTTTTTGTTTACCCCTTGGATCCATCTACCTTTCTCCACCTCGCTCTTCTAAGACACCATTGTGTTTCATTTGCACCACTAAAAAAGCATCCTAATTGAGTTTCCCATGTCTACTTCTGCTCCCTACCAACCTACTCCTCATACAGCAGCCAGGATAATATTTTTCACCTGAAAATTTGATATTAAAATTTCTCCCTCCCCTTCCATGTTAGGGATTGAACCAGGATCACCTACCTGCTAAGCAAGTGTTCTACTACTGAATCACACCCCCATTCTCTTGTCACTTCTTACTTAACGCCTTTCAATAGTGTTCCATTGTTCTTGGACAGCTCCAAATCCTTCGTGTGGCCCAGGAGGACTTTTCCGTCCATTCTGAACCTCTTATTCCATCACTCGTGCACACCACCAACCCCTTTCAGACTCCCAAGTGCTCCAGACTCCTCCTCACCTCTGAGCTACATCCAATAGGTTCTGACTGAGCACCTGATGTGTGCCAGGCACTAGGCTGACCCTGAAGTTGCCACAGTGGCCAGGGCCCCTCCATTCCCTGATCCCTTGGAGTGAACAGTCTGGATGGAGATACAGAGGGTCAACAAGTAATTAAATAGACAGCATTATGCCAACTGCAAAGTGGGCCAAGAAGGAAGAGTACAGTACATAGCTCCCTCTGCTTAAAAAGATCTTCCCAGCCTGGCTGGAACAACTACTCAGTAACCATGTCACCTCCTCTGAAAATCCTTCCAGGATTCCTAGGTTAAGTCAAATTCCTCTGTAACACACTCTGTAGCTCCTCTTCAGAGCTTATATTAGAAATTTAAATCAATTTTATGATTAATTAGTTACCATTCATCCCCCTGACTGCATCCTAAGACTTCTTCCCACAGTGAGGTCCACAGTACTATCACAGTCTGGCACATTCACATCTTAAACAGATACTATTTGACTGTATAATCGATGGCTAGGATCCTAGAGGCCAGCAGCATCAACAGGACATCTGTTGTCTTAGACCCTCTTACTTTTTATTGGCACTGCTCAAGTACTCTGTAGTCTCTTCTTTAACTTGGTCACAAGAATCCAAATCATTCCTTTTTATTCCTTCATTCCATAAATACATGCCCAGAGCAGAATAGTTTGCTTGCCCTCAGCAGAGATGACTCATTAGTAATGTCAAACTCAGTCACTGGAGTATTGGGAACAAGGACAGCATGGCAAGTTCTGGACCAGGAGCTCTCTATATATAGTTAACCACTGTTGGATCCCACAGTGTGATTCAGGGACAGTCACCAACATGATGCAGACTTTCTTCTGCCTGCCTGGTCAAGATGTCCTTAGTGTCTTTCTACTTTATTTCCTACCTATTCTGGGTCCAACAGAACCTTCAACTCCCTGACTAACCCCCAGTTCCTCTTGCTTCCCCCCACCTCCATTGTTTTCCCACATGGCTTCTCTTACTCTGCAATTCTTGGATCTCAAAATCATCCATTTTTCATTAAATTTCCCAATCAACATCACGGGGACTACTTTTGACAAATATTATAATGAATATTCAGCCTAAGAGAAAAATTTAGCCAAAATGTGCTCCCGTGTTATGGAAATATTGGAGGAAGACCATTTCACCTGCAAGCTCATGGACCTGACTACACGCTCCTTCTTCCTATCGCCCATCACTTATTTCAACCTTGGCTAAATTCCTTGAAGGCAGACATTGTTTTGAGTCTCTGCTGCCTGGTAGCAAGCACAGAGCTTATAGGTAGTAGGCATTCAGTGCATGTTTAAGGGCAGACTTAAGGGAGAGAAACAGAGTCAGACAGTCAGCGTAGATGGAATGAGCGGGGTTGATGAGAAGAAAATTGGGTGATGGTGGCTCAGAAGCAGACATCTGCTAACAAAGGTGCTTACTGAGGCAGATCCAAGAATGGCTACAGTCAGGCTCTCTCGCTGAGACTTCTGGTGGGCTGTGTTATGCTTTTAGTGTGGAGCCAAGGCTGGGAAACAGCTTTCTCATGGTTAGTCAAGGCTAAACACACTCTGGTTCAGTGTCTGGGCTGAAGGTCACAGACATTAAACTTGTGAGCATGCGTCCACTTTCCTAATGGGTGGTCAGCGTGCCTTCTTTGTTTGAGCTGTATCTAGAAAGGGCCTTTGGAAAGCGGCAATGGTGGAAGGCTTTTGGATGGGATAAAAGGAGACAATCTGTGTTAGGAGATGGGCCCTTGGCTGCAAGACTCCCTTCTGCCCCTGGGGAGAAGTCTGCTTTCCCTATCCTTTTCTTAAACGAGCCTTTTTACTTTCACTGCTTGTTTTACTTTCCTAAATAAAACTTCTTGCTACGCTTGCCGCAGTGTTCTGCGGTATTTATTCTTCAACTCTTTGGAACAAGAACCTGGCCCTGATATCAGCACAGTATCAGAAGGATGGGAGAGAGATGGAGAAGAGAAGAGAAAAGAAAGGAATGGTCTTAGGTTTATATCAAATTCTAGTTCTTTAGAACACTGTCTGGAAGTTGAGCTTTCCAATAGAGCAGTTGTTAGCCACATGTGCTACTAAAATTAAAATTAATTGAAATAAAAATTCAGTGCATCAGCACTAGTCATACTTGGAGTGCTCAATAGCTACAAGTGTCCGGTGTCTGCCATATTGCACAAGGCAGACATGCAATTTTCCATTATTGCTGAGAGTGCTATTGGACTGTCCCCAGAAATTTCCTAGGTGCCCATCCATGCATTCATGGATGAGGGAGGTATTTGGCCATAGTCTTGACAAAAGGGTGGTGAGAAAATGAAGATTCCCCCCACTAGATCTTGGACCCTGAATGTTATGTGGGCAGCTCTACTTGCATTTATTTGAGAAGATCATTTCAGTATATGAATAAGTCAGAAGTATCTGAGTTTGGATTTTGACTTTTTTCTCAATGCTGGAAATTGAACCCAGGTCTTTGTGCATGGTAAGGAAGTGCTCTACTATTAAGCCACACCCCCAGCCCATTTTTTAGAAGATTGGATTAAAAAAAAAAGGCAGAGATATACTTGGCTTATCTGAATTTAAGAAGATAATCTTATGAATTCATGAACCTACAGCACAAACTTGAAAAACAAGAACCAAAGAAACAAAAGAAAACAAAAAGCTCCTTATGATTAATTACTTCTATTACTCTTAACCCTAACCTATGCTTGAAATACCATCACCCAGCCAGAGGGATCACAACAGTTAGGCAAATTACTAAGTCTTATAATAGCAAAGGGGCATCAGGCAGAAAGCCTCATTGATTTCAATCCATTAACACAGACTGTGAAATTGTGGGGGGTTTTTTAAATGCACTAATTTAGTTAATAATATAGAAACTCTAAAGGAAGTTCTCCTTTTAGGAAATCTTTAAAAAGCATATTAGCTGTAATGTGCACACAATATATATTTGTGTGTGTGTGTGTGTGTGTATGTGTGTATTTCACACTTACTAAAGTATATTCCAGAAGGATTTATATTTAAGGAATTTTTATTAGCTTAGTTCTTGTGTTTACTTCAAAGAAATAAAGTAAAAACAATATTCTTTAGCTCAAAATCTTCATGAATTTGAACTTAGAGCTTCTCCTACCTCTCCCTTCTGACCCGTCTCCCCTGCAACCTCCATTCTGACACTGAGATTTTCCTGTCTTCCCAGATGTCCAAGAATCTGCTTACTCTATTAGAAAGGAAGGCGCCATTTTGCTTTCTCCAGTCTCTTCGACAGGGAAGGAAGAAGAGCTACTGCCAAAGTTTAGGAAGAGAGGAGCTACGGAAGCCACACACCAAACAGAAAGCAACACATCCTCTGTGGAATGGCAAGAGGATTTGTAACAAGGAAACCAAGAGAACAGCCTTAACGACATATTCCAAACTTCCTGGGGTTGTTTATATCTTCAGACAGATGAGAAGTTTCTATCTATAGCTGTGCTTCAGCAAAATACTTTTCAACTCAGGCTACATATATCCAAAGAATTGTAGGTTAAGCACATGGGATTTTTTTTTTCAAACGGAGAGAACGTTTTTTCAGTTTGGTAAAGCAGATATGCAAGTCATTCAAGGGCCAAGTTCTCCAAATATTGCCTTCCTCTGGTGGGTTGAAACCAAACATTGACGACAAAAAGCAAATGTACAATAGTAAATAATTCAATATAAACTCAAGGCTGTGAGATCAAAGACTTGGCTCTGACACTGCTTTGGTTCTAAAAGACCCAGAAACATCCTGGTGACCTCTCCTAATTGAAAGAATCCAACATGCAAGCCAACTACTGACCCTTGTCAAGATAAGTTATGCTTAACTGTTAATCTCAGATCTGAGAACACAGGACCTCCTAGAACATGTCTGTGACTCCAAGGTTGTCAGAACTCTTGGCAATACTTTCTTTCCCTATGACCACTAGAACATCCTTTATAGCCCTCATGCCTCAGCCATTATCTCCATTCTGCCTTTTCTAAAATTATGTAAGCCATATATTTAACTCTGATCTAGACCTTTCACATTAACTCCAAACTGCTCTACCCTCAGATTCATTTCACCATGGTCTTCCTCATCTCAGCCAATGGCAGCTCCTTCCTCTAGCTGCTTGGGCCAAAAATCTTGGAATCATGTCTTAACTCCTTTCTCTCATTCGGTACAAGTCCTAAATCTGACCACTTCTTCCATCTTCTGCTGTTACCTTATTCTAGTGATTCTTAACCCAATGACCTATTTTGCTTCTCAGTGGACCTGTGGCAGCATCTGGAGGACTTTGGGTTGACACACTGAGAGAATGCTATTCTCACCTAGTGGGCAGAGGCCAGGGATGCTGCTATATGCCCTGCAACACACAGGAGCCCCCCTCCCAAAACACACACACACACACACACACTACGCGCGCGCGAGCACAATGTTACCATTTATTCATCCGAAGATAACATCCCAGGTAGAGATACTCTGCCCTTGTCCAAACCACTCTCTCTCGATCTCTCACCTGGATTATCTCAGTTGCTTTCTAACTCTTCTCCCTGCTTCAATTCCTGCCTCCTCACCCATGTTATTCCCCACACAGCAGCCAGAGTTATCCTGTTCAAATAAGTCAAATCAGATTCCTTCTCTGCCAAAAACATTCGTATTACTTTTCATCTTGTTCAAAAAGATCCAGCTGTGGGCTGGAGCAGTGGCTCAGTGGCAGAGCACTTGCCTGGCATGCGCAAGGACCAGGGTTCAAACTCCAGGACCACATACACAATGCAGTGTGAGAGAAACCAAGGCCAGATGAAAACAGTAAATAAAACTGATTCTCACTTTTTCTCTCTCCCTCTTTTTTTCCCTCCCTCTCTCTCGCTTGAAAAAAAAAAATCCAAGTCTTTTCCTTGGCCTACAGTACTGATTCAATATGACCTCCTGTTTCTTCTTCGATCTCATCCCCTCATGTCCTCCCCATCTTTCACTCTACCCAGCCACTCTGGCCTCTGGGTTGTTTGACTCTTACAGGCACATTGTCGCTTCAAGGCCTTAGTTCTTACTCCCTCTGCTAGAACATTGCTCCACTCTTCTCTGCGGGGCCTACTTCATGTCGTACAACATTTTGCTCAAACATTACATTCTCAGCAAGGCCAACCTTGACTCAATCCATTTGTTGTTGCAATCAGTCTCTCTGCCCTGATATTCCGTAGCTCACTTCCCTGTTTTATTTTCCCATTGAACTTATCACATTCAAATTACCACGTACTTTACTTCTTTTGGAGGGTGGGTACATTGTCTGCCTCCCCACCACCAGAATGTAAGCCCCATGAGAGCATCACAACAAATAAATTTAAATGTACAAATAAAATAGGCAAAAAAAAAATAGAAATCTGTAATCTTACCACCAGTGAACTACACCAAACACATTATTATCCATCTTTTCAGATGTCCCTCTGGCTTTTCGAGTATGTGACTGTTTTAAGCCAAAATACACAGACTGCAGGAATCAGATATGCAACCTCAGCTTTCTCATTTTCATGTGACCTGGTGAGAAATTAATTACCTTGAGCCTTAGCGTTCCCATTTTGGCAATGAGAAGTGTACCGCCTGCCTCACAGGGGTACTACAAGGATCAAGTAGAAAAGTATGCATCACAATACCAGGCCCACGAATGGTAGCTTTTATTGTTATCCCTCTGTGTGCTCCTTTTTTTTAGTTTATTGAGGAGTTGTGCTGTTGTACAATCATAAATGCATTTGTAGTAACAATATGATATACCCCTGATCCTAATCCAGAATCACCCCCACATCACCCACACCCCAGTCTCTTGACTCTTCTATATTTCTCCCCATAACAGATATGTTATAATATATATATACATGTGTGTATATTTACTTATATATGTATATTATGTATGCATATATATGTAAACAATTGTGCATTTTCAAGAATTAAATGATTGATTAAGTATTATTTGGTTTCTCAGGGGAGTAAAGAGTGAGCCACATTATTGATTGCCCCCTAGATTCTTTCCTACCTCTCTCCCCTCTCTCCCACCTCTTCTCTTCCCCCCTACATATCTACGGTTTCCTGTCTTTTTGCATCTCGTTTTATTTACTTTTTTATGCACACGTTTGCATAAATACTGTCCCAAGACATTGTTAATGGCTCCACAATATCCCATCATTAAGAAGCATCATATCATGCTGGAGTGGTGGCTTGGCAGCTATGGCACTTACCTGGCATACACAAGAACACAGGTTCAAACCCCAGCACCCACATACACAACTAAGTGTGAAGGCCATGTGAAAAACTCAATAAAAATTGATTCTCTCTGTCTCTGTATCTGTCTCTCTCTCTCACTGACCTTCTCTCTTTAAAAAATTTTTTAAAAAGAAGCATCATATCTTGTTTAACCAATCCCCTGTGGATGAATAATCTTGGTTGAGTCTAATTTTTTCTCTATAAGAGGTGAAACAGGGCTAGAGTGGTGGCTGAGCAGTTCCAGCGCTTGCCTGGCACGCATGAGGACATGGGTTCAAACTCCAGCACCATGTACACAACAAAGTCTTGGAGCAATGAAAGCCACATGAAAAACTAAATAAAATTTATTCTCTCTTTCTCTCTCTCTCACCATCCCTCTCTCTTTAAAAAGAATAAATAAAAGTATTTTAAAAAGTTGAAACAAATATTCATTCTGTTATTATCTCTTCCAGATCCTTATTTATATCCATAAAGCAGAAATAGTAGATCAAATGCCTAAGGCCTGAACTGACACTAAGTTCCAGGCCCATTCTAAAGATTCATTTCGTCCTCACATAAACTCTATGAAATTGGAGCTTTGCTGTGAATTTTGAGGAGGCCAATTAACCAGTATCCCTATTTCCCAGTAGATCTAAGGACTAATTGATAGATATAGGTATCTGTTATGGTATGGGTCTTGCATATCCACTTGCCATAACATTTAGGAGGTGGGGCCTAATGGAAGAAGGTTAGGTCATTGGGGGACATGCCATTGAAAGGTTATTGAAACCCCAGCCCCATCCTCCATCTCTGTGCTTCTCAGCCACCATGAGGTAAGCAGCTTTGTTCTATTGTGCACTCCCCACCACAGGCCCAGGACCAGCCGAGCCAACCACTCATGAACTGAACCCTCAGAAACTGTGTGCCAAAATGAACTTTGTCCTTTCTTGATTTTCTCAGGTATTTTGTCATGGGAATGGAATGCTAACTAACATACTATCTGGAAAACAGACACCAAAATATGCTTTAGGCTAATATAATCAATATGGGAGAACAGACATGATGTAGAGATCAGGCTTCCTAATGCTGCAGTCAGAATTAAGCTGCCCAGACCCACAGCACACAGGGACATCACAGAACTGCCTCCAGAAGGGTGGCCGCATAAAACTAAGAGCAGAGCTGAATGTGTCTGCTGATGAGCAGCGGGATGAGAAGCAGTGGGGAAGGAATGAACAGCGGGCAGTAAGAGGTCAGGATCTCCTGCTTCACACAAACTCAAGGCCAGAGATCTCCTCCACACTCACTATTCCAAGGTTTATGTAGCTGATGCATTAAATGAAATGCACTTTTCCTGAGTGAGGGGAACCTCCCCGAGTTGAAAGGGAGACGAACTAGGCCTGACACATCCCCACTGTCACCTACCTAATTTCCAGAAGCCCCTGAGGGACATACTTTTGTACCTGCCCTGTGTCTGTGAAATTCCACAAACACAAAATTCCTAATTGATTCTGGAATAATGTTGCTAAATATTTTAGTGTTATTTCTGTGAATGAGTGAAGCTGACGGACTGCATTATTTCTATCCCTTCAGACCTTCTCTCTTATTTCAGTATGCTATATGCCAGATCTTGTTATAATCCAGACTGTCTTGGTCACAGACTGGGAATTCTAAGACCTGCTCAAGACAGAAGTGAGAGAAAAGTAGCTGAGACAGCAGAAAAGAAGCCTTTGCAGGGAAGGTCTGGCAGTCCAGCTCCTCGGCCAGATGCGTAATGAACTCAGTTCAACATAGCCCTAGAACTCAAAGGCAAAAATTCAAGTGTTTCCTGTCCGACTCGGTCCATTTTCTATTGCTACAACTAAATACCACAGACAAAATAATCTGTGAAGAATAAAGCTTTCTTTGGCTTGGGGTTCTGATGGCTGAGAAGTTCAAGATGGAGGGGTTGCATCTGGTGAGGTCTTTCTTGCTGGTGGTCTTTCTTGCATATGGCAAGACAGAACCTCCTCGTTCCGGATCTCTCCTCCTTTTCTTATAAAGCCACAGTCCTGTTGAATTAGGGCCCCACCCTTGTGGCCTCATTTAAATTTAATTACCTCCCAAAGCACGAGGACCCGGGTTCAAACCCCAGCACCACGTACACAACTAAGTGTTGGAGCAACTAAGGCCATGTGAATAAATAAAGTTGTTTCTCCCTTTCTCTGTCTCTCTCACTGTCCCTCTCTCTTTAAAAAACAAAAAAACCAAAAAACAAATACCACAGTGATTTTTCCACCCTCTTAATGTTTCACACTGGGAATTAAATTTCAACATGAGTTTTGGTAAAGACAGTCAAACCACAGCAATACCTGACATAGCTCAGAAAAAGGATCAGAAAGCTGGGTCAGCCCTGGGAAAAAGGGTTGGAAGAAAATGTGATGTTAAGGTCCCAACTGATTCGGGATCTGGAGTGGCTTTGAGTTCCAGATAAATTTGGGTGAAACATAGGAAGTGAGGATGGACTGAATAGAGAAATGGATAAGCCAAACACCCTTCAGAGGCAGGAATGGAGGCAAGCTTCAGCACGTTGAGTGAGAAGAAGGTGCTCCCCCTCCTTCCCCTCCCCAAGCCCTCTGAGCATCCAGCTCTCCTGTCAGATGGGGCTGGGGCGAGCTCCCGACACCACAATCCTTGCTCACATTGATTCTGAACGAGATGGACACAATACACACATAGCAAACTCCCCGTGATGGGGGTGAGGGGTGGGTACGGTCGCAGCACTGTCTAAGGGTACTGTGACCCTATAGTTCACTGTCTGAAAACAGACTTTCTGGAGTATGTAGGTGTCATGAATAGTCATGAAAACTAAAAATACTGACTCTTCTTATATCATCCCAAAACATTTGCCAAGCCTGCTTCAAAGAAACAGACTGTCCCCAGGAACAGGTGTTTTAAAATCTAACACAACAATTTCTTGCTCCTTCCTTTCCCAGTCCAGGAGGCTGGAGGCAGCAGACCCCGATTCTGGTCCATCACATCCTGAGCCACCTGTAGCCACCTGCAGCCACCTGCAGCCACCTGCAGCCAGGAGCCAGCTGCCTTCAGCCCACTGACAGCTTCCCACCTCCCACCTGCCACTCTCTCCTTCCCCCAAGGGCTTTTCACTTCCCTCTTATGCCAGGAACAACCCAGAAGTGTGAGCCAAACAAGTCCCCTAGGGAGCAAACTGTAGCCAGTGTATTCTCTGTCCTTACTGTGTGCTAGCAGGTACCCAGAGGCTCTCAGGATTCAGGGAGCCCTCGGCACGACTAAGCCCACTGGTCTCAACAATAACACTCACCAACACAACTTTCACCAGCTTTTCTCTCTTCCTGCCATCACTTTCTCTACTCCCTCACTTCTCCTTCTGAGGAGCACTTCTCAAATAAACTGGCTGTGCTCCAGCCTTGTCTCAGGGTGTGCTTTGAGGAGACCCAAGTTCAGACCCTGGATAGCAAAGGAAACTGTATCCAAACTTACAATGGCCAACATTTCTTATTTGTTCTAAGTTCTAGGAATATAAAGGCAAAAGGGAGGTGGCTGAAAAACAGTTCTAGGAAAAGTCTCCAGAGCCAGGTCTCCAAGATGGACTGCAGAGGGCACCTTTTTCATTTTCTTACCAAAGGGTAGTAAGGGTTACAGATCACATCACTGCTGCTGAGACCCGGTCCACCGCTCTGCATCCCACAGTCCACTTCTTGAAGGATGACAGGCAGATCCTTAGGTGTTTATTATAAACACACGCAAGACACTGGTTGGGCAGGCAGAGATAGACAAAGTCCAGTCCTGCCCACAGAGCTCCATCAGTTAGACAAACGAAGCAGAGGAGCCTTTTTTATTTATTTATTTATTTTAAAGAGAGAGGGACAGTGAGATAGACAGAGAAAGAGAGAAACAACTGTATTTAGTTTTTCACATGGCCTTAGTTGCTCCAACACTTAGTTGTGTACATGGTGCTGGGGTTTGAACCCAGCTCCTCGTGCTTGCCAGGCAAGCGCCGAAATCGCTGAGCCACGGTTCCTACCCCCCAGAGTAGCCATTTTGATCTTCAAAAGTGCCTGATGGTTTCTGGCCCCAGAGACCTCCAGACATCTGTGAGCATGAGCCAATGTGCTTGGAGGAAGGAGTCTGCATGGAGGAGATGAGGGATTAGAGAAGACAGCAGGACACCCATTTCCCAGCCCAGCCTACCAGCTCTTTTCTGAGTCCTGTGGGTTGCAAGCAAAGTCAAAGTTCTGGTTTGGGGGAGTGGAAAATGCAGAGCTGAGCTGCTGCAATGCATTGGAGACTGGGCCAGGTGAGAGAGTGCAGTATGTGTGGCGGGGGTCATCCTCCCCACGCCACCACTGAGCACTGCAGGTTTCAGAGCAGGCAAGACTGCAGGGACCAACACCGCTCTGGCAACACAAGGGCATGCAGCTTTGGGATGTCAAGAAATAACATAGCAGGGTGACATCGGTGTGGTCACAGAGGGCACCAGTAGCATCTGCAGAGGCAAAGATGCAGGGCTGGGCTCACAGAGCCTGGCAAACGGTTGATATCATGGAGGGGCTCCAGGCATGTGGCTTAGCTGTGTATCTCAAGGATGCCCCCAAGAACCAGTGAGACTAAGAGTAGGACCTCTAGGTCCTGCATTGTGCAAGTGGAGGTAAAATAAGAACTATTCCTACACATATGACTCCATTGGTATCTAGGACTAAGCAATGTTGTACATGCAATTAGTTATAAGGCCCCAAGGTCAATGTTACAAAGAAAGCAGCTCTGAAGAGCTGGAGGAAGAAATATCCTCAGCCTGAGTGGACAGCAGAGGTTTCCTTGGGCCTTAAACCATGGATGGGGTCATGCTTACATGAGAGAAAGGATGGATGGAAATTCTGGAATGTGAATAATGGAGCAGTCTGAAGGGACATGGTTTGCACATGGGAGGTTTGGCATGGCCAGAACAAGCTGAGGATCAGTAAGAAAAAAGGCAATTTCCTACCAACTTCTCACCCCATGGAACTTTTCACCAGGCTGTGTGGATGACTTGAGAATGTGGCCACCTCCCCTCCCCAGGAAGAGCCAGGAAGACGAGGGCTTTGAGTTTTGCACCAAGGACTGTAAACTTTATTCCAGAAGCAGTGGGAACATTTAATGGTTTTGGATCTGGAGTGTTGCTTTCACTGTGAATCGACTGGATTGGAATCGGGCGCGGTAAAAGGAGAGAGTTCAGACGGGAGATGTTCTGGTTAGTTTCCATAGCCAGATCCGTTCTCCGCCTTTCTCTGCCTTGCTCTGTGTACAGCAGCCTCTGCATCTGCAGCAGCCTGGCTCTCTTGCCCTCTGGCTTTGAATGGTGTCGCCCAATGGAAGATGTAGCAAAGACTGGAGGGGGAGAGAGAGGTGGGGTGCTCACTCACCTGCTCCCCCTTCCTTGCCACAGTTCTGGAAGCAGCTGTGTCCCTTCTCTGCCTGAAGCAGAAGATAACCCTCTTCTGTCCTTGTCTTCATCAAGTTCTGCTGCCCCCTTGAGCTTTCAGGCCTCAGCAATAATGCCTTTCTGCTGCATCTAGTCCTGACATCCCAGACCATGTCCCCCTACCCTGACCACCTCCTCCATCTACACCCTCTGAGTGGGCCTTGTCTCTCTCCTGCTGGGGCCCCACTGATGCAGGAGACAATTGTTTAGTCCAAATGAGGACTGGCGAGGACTGACACAAAGCAGGGGCAGAAGGAATGTACCCAAATATAGAGACTCCAGAGCTCTCTGATAGAGCAACAGAACTTGGCGACTAATGAGACATGGTGAAGTGTGTGTGTTATTTACTGCTGTGTAACAAATTACGCCTTTACAAACAACACACATGGGGCTGGCTCAGCAGTTACGGCGCTTGCATGGCATGAGCCAGGACACGGGTTCGAACCCCAGCACCATGTATACGACGAAGTGTCTGAGCAACGAAAGCCACACAAAAAACTAAATAAAATTGATTCTCTCTTTCTCTTTCTCTCACTGTCCCTCTATCTAAAAACAAAAAACGAAAAAGCACATGAAGTGGGCGTGGTTGCCCATTCCTGTAATCCCAGAGACTTGGGAGGCTAAGGCAGGAGGATCCCAAGTTCAAGGGCAACTGAGTGAGACCCTAAGCAACTTAGTGAGACTCTATCTCAAAAAGAAAAAAGAAAAAAAGGACTGGTGATGTGGCTCAGTAGTAAAGCGCCCCTGGGTTCAATCCCCAGAACTAAACAACTAAACACACTCGCGCGCACGCGCACACACACACACGCATAGGCTTAGTGAGTCCTGGGCTTCAGGGTCTCTCATGAGTGTGCAATCAGGTTGTCAGTCAGGGCTATGGTCCCAGCTGGAGGCTCCATGGGCCAGGACTCTCCTCTAAGCTCATAAGGTTGTTGGCAGAAGCCCAGGAGCTTCGTTCCTTGGGGATTCTTGGTCAGAGACTGCCCTCAGTTGCTTGATCAATGTCACTGAGAGACCTTCTGTCAAGAAAGTTACAATATGCAATTATTTAATTCTGGAAAATACACAATCATTCATATATATATATATATATATATATATGTACAAACACACATACATTTATATCTGTTATGGGGAGAAATACAGAAGAGTCAAGACACAGGGATGTGGGTGATGTGGGGGTGATTCTGGATTAGGATCAGGGGCATATCGTATTGTCACAACATATGCATTTATGATTGTAGAAGAACACAACTCCTCAACAAAATTTTTTAAAAGATAGTTATAAACTTACATACTCTAACCACAGCAGCTACCCCATCACCTTTGCCATATTCTATTGGTTAGAAGCAAATCATAGATCCTGCGATAATGTGAACCCCAGAAAGTGGGGGCCGTGGGGGGCCACTCTACAACCTGCTTGCCACGGTAGGAATGAGAGGTGATTTGGGGATTTTTTTTACTCATCAATTGTACCATTTTTCAAGTCAGTGAATTGAAAAACAAAAGAATCAGGTTTGAGGGGTAAACAGTAGAGTGGTGAACCTTAGAGTCAGTAGGGATCAGAACAGGAGGTTATCTCCAGACAAGTTTAGAATCGACTGCAATCTGTGGAAAGAGAGGCTTATGTTTCAGGGACAGAGGTCAAGACAGGCCTCAAGGACACTGAGATGGTTTTTCTGGTCATTTGCTAGAAAAATCAAGTGATAAAATAGATCTGTGACCAGATCTCTTATGGAAAGATGAACAGGAGGAAGACACAGTTGTTTTTGCAAAAACAGAGATAGCATGTGTTAACAGACATGCTATTGGAGGGGTGCAAGAACAAGACCAACTGTCTCGAGTTTTGAATTTATTCCCTAAAGAAAAGACTTCAGAGTTGGGCATGGAAATACATGCATATAATTCTAGCAACTCAGAAGGCTGAGGCAGGAGGAGCACAAGCTCAAAGGCAGCTTCAGCAACTTAGAGAGGCCCTAAACAACTTAGTGAGGATCTGTCTCAAAAGTAAAAAATTATAACGATTGGGGATATATGGCTTGGTGGATAAGCACCCTGGGGCTCAATCCTCAGTACAAAAAAGAGAAATGAAGGAAGGGCGAAAGAAGAGAGAGAAAAGACAAGTCTTTGGCCTCTTCTGAGGGTAATGGGCATCTACACTGGTGTTCCAAAGGCATTCGAGTGAGTGTTTTGGATTTGGAGTAAGGTTATCAACAGATTGAGCAGAGGTGGGAAGATTGAGAAATGTGAAGGTTGGAAATCTTGAAGCTCTCTGCTGCTCTGCTTAGCTCTGTGACATCCTGTGACTTAGCCTTCCCAATCTCATTTGCTAAACCTGTTCCATGGGAAAGTCACCTATCCCACTCACCTTCTGTAGCCATCCTGAGGACCACAGGAGAGCAGTCATTCCCTACAAGTTCAGAAGGGATCTGCTATGGGCCAGCCACTGGGTGACTGCAAAGAGAAGTAAGAGGCGGGCCCTGCCCTCTGTTAGCTTACAGTCCTATTCCAATGTGTTAACCTGCGTCACCAACCACAGCAGGGCAACACACATAAGAATTTACCCAGAAAATAGCTTTTCCATTGTCAATGGCATTGCCCACATGATTCCCGCAGCAGTAGGTGAAAGGTTACCTGAACTGCCCACGGAGTTCTCATCACCATGACGGAGCCCCCAAGTTTTCTGATCCGATCACAGTTTTCATCAATACTTATATCCATTCAGGTTACAAATATGTCCCGATGTAATTTTCAAAATCAATCTCAATATTGTGGCAGGTAGAGGAAACGGAGAACTGTAAGAATAAGGTGGGGCCCAAAAGCAGCTGAGCAAACCTTTTATTGGGATCAAGAGCTCACAGAGCAAATTGACCAGGTAGGCAGAGAGAGGGCAGGTAGGGGTGGGCAGAGGAGGTCCTTCAGAGATTGGCAGGTAACTCCCATCAATCACCAGGCGATTACCAGAGCCACTGGGGCTTGTTTGCCAGCATCTGATTAGTCGTTCCTTTCACGTGTGTTTCAGCTGCCTGATGCCTCAGCCAGCTGCGTGAATCAGCCTAACAAGAACCACATACTATCTCTGCATCTTTGACTGGTACCCATGGTCCCTTTGCATCTTAGTTTGTGGAAATAATAGCAATAGTACAATAATAACCTGACTCAAATGAGAGGATCAAAAGAGAGAAGGGCTGCCACGAGTGGTGGCACATGCCTGTAATCCCAGCAGCTCAGGAGGCTGAGGCAGGAGGATCACAAGTTCAAAGTCAGCCTCAGCAATTTATCAAGGCCCTAAGCAACTTGGCAAGACCCTGTCTCAAAACAAAAAATGAAAAGGGCTTGCAAGGCACAGTGGCACACACATACAATCCCAGCTACTCTGGATGCTAGATAGCTAGATAGGAGGATTGCAAGTTCGAGACCAGCCTCAGCAATTTAGTGAGACCCTTTTCAAAAGATGAAACAAAAAGAGCTGGGTTGTGGCTCAGTGGTTAAAGGCCTCTGAGTTCAATCCCTGGGAGACAGAGATAGAGAGTGAGAGAGAGAGAAAGGGAGAGAAGGGCTAACAAACAAGAAAAACTGTTCAACATCATTAGCAGTTAAGGAAATAGAAATCTAAACTACACAAAGATTTCATCTTATACCAGTCAGAATGGCAGCCATCAAGAATAAAAGCTATAATAAATGCTGGAGAGATTGTGGTGGGGAAGGAACGCTTTTACACTGCTGGTGGGATTGTAAATTAATATGACCACTATGGAAATCAGTATGGAGTTTCCTCAAAAGATGAGGAATGGGAACACCACATGACCCACTATACCATTCCTTGGTATTTTCCTGAAGAGTTAAAGTCAGCAGCATACTATAGTGATACATTCATACCCATGTTTATAGCAGCACGATTCACAACAGCCAAACTATGGAACCAGGCTAGGTATCTGTCAGCAGATAAATGGATAAAGAAAATGTGGTCTACATACACAATGGAGTTTTATTCAGTCATAAAGAAGAACGGAATTATATTATTTGCTGGTAAATGGATGGAACTAGAGATCATGTTAGGTGAAATAAGTCAAACTTACAAAGTCGAGGATCATATGTTTTCTCTCACATGTGGAAATTAGAGAGAAATTTCTATTTTCATGAAAATAGAAAAGTGATCAGTAGCCGGGCGTGGTAGGGCACACCTATGATCCCAGGGACTCAGGAGGCTGAGGCAAACGGATCATAAGTTCAAAACATGCTTCAGCAACTTAGCAAGGCCCTAAGCAACTTAGTCTTAAAATGAAAAATAAAAAAGGCCTGTCAATGTGGCTCAGTGGCGAAGTGCACCTGGGTTCAATCCCTGGTGCCAAAAAAAAAAAAAAAAAAGAAAGGAAATCAGTAGAGAAAGGGGATGAGAGGGAGAGATGAGGGAAAGGTACTGGGGAATGAAATTATACTGTTATACCATCAGCATGTCTGAATAAACCCACTGATGGATGATAACAATATACTAACAAAAATATGGAAAATTTTAAAAAGTGAAACAAAAAAAGAGATGGGTTATAAAATTTTCTTTAAACTAAAGTGATAATATAAATGTGAGCTAACTTTACCCTCAGACCACAAATGTTGAGGGGGCCACTGTTCCCACTCTTAGTAATAGATCTGCAGTTACCAAGTTTTAGTAGAGCCTATGGTCACCCAAGTAGAAATAAAACCTTGCAAACACCTTACATCCAAGCACACCACGTGGCTAAGATTGTGCCAAAGAAATAGGTGTGCAAGCAACGTGTGCAACTTGGGAATGACTAACTCTGGATCCTTTCTCTCCTCCTCTCAGATCAGAATGTGGGTATAGAGTTACTATTTTAGCTTCGGTGATGTGGACACCACCCAACCAAGGGGATAACAAAGAAACAACACAGAAGGAAGCTGAGTCTCTGGATGCCCTTCTGGATCAAAGCCACAATCTTAGACCTATCACCAATTTACAGATTATAAGAACACATAAGCTCCTCTCATATCTGCTATGGTATTTGGGAATGTTTTTGTTCTAGCAGCTGAGCCTATACTATCTGACTAACACATCAGATGCTGTTTGATATACAGTGTATTCTAGCATCAATATTTCAACATCAGAAAAGATGTAATTGAACAGCTCTTACAGATATTATAACTGTGACCAGGACAATGTACCTAGAAAGGTGTAATGAATATGCATACCCATGTTTATAGAAGTGCAATTCACCATAGCCAAACTATGGAACCTGTCTAGATATCCATCGAAGGATGAATGGAGGAAGAAAATGTGGTATATGTACACAATGGAGTTTTATTCTGCCATAAAGAAAAATGAAGCCAAATAATACTTATGCAATCATTTCATTCTAAAAATTTCACAATCTAAACATTTATAATGCTTGTAGTGATGAAATATAGAGGAATTAAGAGATCAGGGTGTGGGCAATGTGGGGGTAATTCTGGTTTAGGAACAAATGCATATCATATTGTTACTTTATATGCAATTATGATTGTACAATAATTCAACTCCTTAATAAAAAAATTTTACAAAAAGAAAATAAAAAGAAAAATGAAACTGGGGCTATAGTGGTTGCTCAGCAGTTATGGCATTTGCCTGGCATGCACAAGGATGTGGGTTAGAACCCCAGCACCATGGACACAATGCAGTGTCAGGGCAATGAAAGTCACATGAAAAACTAAATAAAATTGATTCTTTCTCTCGCTCTCACTGTCCCTTTCTCTTTAAGAACAAACAAACAAAAAAATGAAACCATGTCACTTGCACGAAAATAGATGGAACTTGAGAGCATAATGTTAAGCAAAATAAGCCCAAATAAGCTTTCCTCTCATATATGGAAACTAGAGAGGAAAAAGGAAAAGAAAATTGAAGGGAGATGAGTGGAGGAAAGGGACCAGGGAAAGGGAGAAGAAAAAGCAAAGTGAAAATTCTAGGGAATGATATAGGACAAATTATATTATCATACTGTATGTATGTATGATTGTGTAACAAAAAATCCTACCATTATGTACAACTATTATGCACAGTAAAAACTCCCTCAAAAGACAGCATACAGTCACAGACAAGTGTGAATCTCTTGAACCACTAAGTGCATGAGGAAAACACCTTTCATGGTGGGAGATGCAGAGGAGGGCTGAGGAAGGGGGCAAAGCTAACTATTAATTGAGCACTTACTCCATACTCCATCCTGCCAATGCTGGAGAGTAATGTCTACTATTCTCATGTCCCTACTCCATCCAAGGGGGCTCAGAAAGGCTTGTTTCCCCAAAATAAACAAGCATAGGAACTAGCATTTGAACCCCAATCTAACTACTGTTATCAAGATGTTTCACAAAAATGAAGACTCAATAAGAATAAAGGTAGATGGTCACCTCACAATCCTTAAAATTACAAGCACTTTACATTCATTTTATAGCTCTGATAACATCAAAAAACTTTCTGAGACCCCACGTTTGTTCAATATAGTCCTTGAAACCCTTGCCAGAGCTATCAGACAAGACAAGGAAATCAAAGGTATTCATATAGGAAAAGAGGAAGTTAAGTTATCTCTATTCGTTGATGACATGATTCTATACATAGAAGACCCAATAACATCAACCAGAAAACTCCTAGAGCTTATAGGCGATTTTAGCAAAGTAGCTGGCTACAAGATCAACTCCTGTAAGTCACTAGCGTTCCTTTACTCTAGCAACAAATCCGCAGAAGAAGAAATCAGGAAATCTCTCCCATTCACCATCTCCTCCAAAAAAATGAAATACTTGGGCATTAACCTTATAAAGGATATCAAGGACCTCTACAAAGAAAACTATCAAACACTAAAAAAAAAATTACATAAGATCTGAGTAGATGGAAAAACATTTCATGCTCATGGTTAGACAGAATCAATATAATAAAAATGGCCATTCTACCCAAAACCCTATACAGATTCAATGCAATCCCCATCAAGATACCAATGGCTTTCTTCATAGATATAGAAAAAGCAATTCTCAAGTTCAAATGGAATAACAGGAGACCCAGACTAGCCAAAACATTACTCTACAGGAAGGAAGAAGTAGGGGGTATCTCAATCCCTGACCTGAAATTATACTACAGAGCTGTAGTAGCAAAAACAGCATTGTATTGGTATCCATACAGAACTGAAGATCAGTGGAACAGAATAGAAGATCCTGAGACAAACCCTCATTTATTTAACTATTTGATATTTGATAAAGGGAGCAAAAGCATAGTGTGGAAGAAAGATAGTCTGTTCAACAAATGGTGTTGGACAAACTGGACAGCCATGTGTAGACAACTGAAGCTGGATCCTTATCTTTTGCCCTGCACAAAAATTAAATCAAAATGGATCATAGATCTGGATATTAAGCCAACAACTTTAAACTTACTAGAAAAAGAAGTAGGGTCAACACTACAGAACACAGGAGTTGGCGGCACCTTCCTTAACAAAGACAAAGCTCCCATAGCTCAAACAGTAAAGTCAAGAATAAATGAATGGGATGCAATTAAACTAAAAAGGTTTTGCATAGCTAAAGATCTAGTCAAGAGCATCAAGAGAGAACCTACAGAATGGGAGAAAACCTTTGCCTGCTACACCTCGGACAGAGGGCTAATATCCAGAATTTATAAAGAACTAAAGAAACTAAACACCAAATCACAAATAATCCAATCAATAAAAAGTTTCTTAAAAGAAACTTCTCGCCAGAGGAAATCCAGAAAGCCCATAAATATATGAGAAAATGCTCTACATCATTAGCTATAAGGGAAATGCAAATCAAAACTTCAATGAGATTCCACCTCACTTTGTTAGAGTGGCAAAAATGAAAAATTCTAACAACAACAGATGCTGAAGGGGCTGTGGGAAAAGAGGAACACTGTTACACTGCTGGTGGAACTGCAAACTAGTTCAGACTGCAAACTGGTTCAGCCACTATGGAAAGCAGTGTGGAGAATCCTCAAAAAATTTAGGATAGAACCACCTTATGACCAAGCTATCCCACTCCTGGGTATTTTCCCAAAAGAGTGAGAATCAGCATATTATAGTGATGTGGCTTCATCAATGTTTATAGCAGCTCAATTCACATAGCAGCTCAATTCACTATAGCTAGATTATAGAACCAACCCAGATGCCCCTCACTCGACGAGTGGATACAAAAATTTTGGTACATATATACAATGGAATACTACTTGGCCATTAGAGAAGATGATATTATGGCTTTTGATATCAAATGGATGGAGATGGAAAGAATTATGCTAAGTGAAGTATCCCAATCTCAGAGACTCAAGGGCCAAATGGTTTCTCTCATCTGTGGAAGCTAGAATACATCAGGAAGCAGTATGTTGGATGGCTAAGCTAATAATAACTTCAAATTGTATGATTCTCAACGCAACAGGGAGATGACTCCCTAGGATACTTGGAGGCGTAGGGTGGGGGAAGGGCTTAGGAAGACCACCTAGGAGACTGGAGGGTGGGAATATGGGGGAATCATCTCAGAAGGAGATCTCTGACCTTCACGAGATATCCATTTATCTCAGGGGTTCTTCTGGGGGAAACAGCAACATGGGAACCTAAGCTGGGCATCCATGATATGGCATTAGCCCTGGATAACTAAATATATATACATTGGTTCTTGAATGTTTGATAATGTTTCCCCCTCAGTTGTATCTCTATATCCATCTAATTAAAAAAAAAAAACATTCTGAGAACATAAGAGGACCTTGTAGCTTTTCCTGTAAAATCTTGATGAATACTATTCTTCTTATCTCTTCCCATCTCTGCTTACCTCTGTTTCAGCATGGGGCCAGGGTAAGAGCTTGATGTTCCTCAAGTCCCTGCCCATGATGCCACTCTACATGATGCATGTCTCAGCCAAATTCCTAAGACTCTTATTCCCACCATGGTCAGAGCCTGGAGCTCCAGGGTTAACTTGGAGGAACCAAAGTAGGGCCAAGATCACTCACTAAGACAAGAATGAGAGGTCAACCACCCACGGGCTTGGGAATTCTAGATCAAGACTTTACTCTCCTCCAGCTGTTTCCACGTGGAAGAGCCCATCAGAAAGCCACACACGCAGAGGAGAAGTTAAGCAGGTGAGGGTCTGGAGGGTGGGATGGGAGGTGGCTCTTCTACTTCAGGAGGTCAGGGGCGGGCTCTCTGAGATGGACACTGAGGATGACTCATTTGAGCAGAAGGGAAGCTCAAGGTGGGGGGGTATGTGAGGAGGAGGAAACAGCAACAACACCACCTAGTAAGAGGTGTGTGTGATAATCATGAGGAAGACCACCTAGCACAGCACTGAAAAGTCAGCTCCTTCCTGGCTCCTTGCTCCTGCCTCTCGGCCAGGTTCTGTGGTCCCTGCAGGGACTGAGCCCCAACACTCCTCCCACCTGGACCAGAGCTCGACAACAGACACAAGCCATTCCCTGATGATGGCTGGGAGAAACCAGGTCACTGATCTGGTTACCATGTCAAGGAAGGAGGCTGGGGCAGCAATCTCAATCAGAATGCAGGATGGAGTCTTAGTGATCCCTTCGTAAACTGGGACATGATATTAGAGCTGACCAACAGCAGAGGGCCTGGATGTGGAATTTCCCAGGAGAGAGCTAGCAAGCCCTCCTCCTTCTCTACCTCACCTGGTCCCACACCAACTGCAGATTCTCCCTTTGCTTTGTATCTGCTTCTCTGCATTTGTCAACTCCATCCTAGCCGCAATCACCACCTGGCCAGGATCACTTCTGCCTCAGATTCTTAGAAGTTACTTTTCCCTCCTTCTGAAATTCCCCACTCTCCAATGCTCTGTGGTCTCAGTGGTTCCCTTCGTGAACTGGGATACGAGATCACCTACCTCAAGCTTGGCATAAATTTCACCTAAGGTTCACTTGATCATCTTCTTCCAAATTGCAAGTACAAGGTCATAGAAGAAGCTCCCTGGCTAAAGAAGGGGGCCTCTGGAAGAGTACCCGCTTCAACCAAGGACAGAAACCAAAGGTCACAACACTTCAAGAGCAAATCAGTTTCCAAAATGTTGACCTACACTCGCTTCTGGTTGCTCTGGGAGATTTGGGAGATCAAATTAAAACTCCAGCTTCATAAATACTCCATTAACACTTGGGTTTGACACATGAAATTTTTTTCTAATTTTTTTGGAGAGGAATATAAATAATACAGTCACAAAATTCAAAATCTTCATACAAAAAGACATTCAGAGAAAAATCTCTCCTGCCTCTCTTGCCCTTCAACTACCTACTCCTACCACCTAAAGCGACAAATGCTATCAATATCTGGTGTCTCCTTCAGAGGTATTTTGTAGACACTCAACCAAAGATGTTCATGTCTACCCCTCCTCTACTCAGCGGTGGCCCACTACACTCATGCTCTCTGCTTTTTCATTCAGTGCCTTACATACAGCCCCTTTAGGCTTCTTTGTCCTTTTGACAGCAGCTTAGTCATCTCTTCAGGTGTATTATCATGTTTTATTTAAGCAGTTCCCTTTGGATGAACATGTGAGCCATTTCTAATCCTTTGCTGTTAAAAAGAGCACCGCAGCGAATCACCTTGTACACAGGTCATTTTGCCATAGGTAAATTCCTGCAGGATTGCTGTATCAGGGGTACAAGCATTCTGTTTCGATAGACAGTGAGTGCCCAGATGTCCTTCCTATGGCAGACCCCCTGGGTGAATGTGTGCATGGTTTAATTTCTGCACTTCTAGGGCAGAGAAGCTAAAACTGCTGAAATGACTATTGCAGAAAAAAATCCACCACTTTCGTGCTCAGGGTTGAGCACACAGTTGAAGCTCAATATGTGTGTGTTAGTTAAGTATACAGGAGGATGAGAGATGAGTACAAATGAGTGATGAAATTCAAGATGGCTCTAGTACTGCCTCCTCAGAGTTTATGACTTAATTGTTCCCTATTCTTGTATCCCTTTAGTGTCCTCAAATTAAGGATAAATTCCTGGAGGGTCAGAACCACAGAGAACAGTAATGAACAGCACAGCAGATGGAATCCCAGTAACACCATTTGCCAGCTGTGGGACTCTGGGCAAGTTCCTAACCGACCTGGCACCAGTTGTCTTGTATGACAAGTGTGGGAGATCACCCTGACACCTATCTGCTCCATGGGTGGTGTTGAGAGAACTGGATACACTACTGCCAGTAATTAGCTTAGAATCCATGCCTGACCAGTATCAAGTCCTCGGTGAAGGTTCACTGCTTGCTGATCCTGTTTCTGTTGGTCCCTTTCCATTGCTTAGGATAACAGTGAGCATACAAGAGGTACTCTGCTAATATCTCACCACTGATCCTACATGCTTTAGTTATAATCGATTGGAGTTGGATGATTCTCACACGTTGCTTCTGATTCCTGTTGAGCATCTGGCTTTATCTGCCTAGCTCAGGTCAGTGTGAGCTTGGGCAAGAATACATTAACTTATCCCATGAGTGTTTAATGTTATCTACTTGGAGCCAAGACCACAGCTCTAAACAAGACAGTAAAATCTTTGTCTTCATGGAGGGTTCATTTTAGTGGAGGCAACATAGCCCTCGAAGCTAAGTGGAAAAGGCAGCTGTTTGGAGAATTTGTGGCATGAAATGGCTTTGTTTTAGAAATTGCAGAGGCAAATTTGTCCAAATTGTCTGCCAGCTCCTCCCAAACATACCTGCCTATTTGCTGCGCTCTCATTCATTTCAGTGATGAAGCTTCTACCTAAATGCCTGGATTTCCTCTGTTGAATGGCCCTTTAATCAGATCTGCTCTCCCCCTCACCTCCACGATCTTTCCTCTCAGATATAGTTGCTAATGATGTGTGCATGTGCCAGACTTGAACAAATGTCGAGCTGCAAACTACTGTGCGCCTGTTAATTCCATCCTCGGCTCACCCGGGCGGGGATCCTTGAGTGCTGGCAGATGCTGCTTCCCTGGGGCTTCCATGCTCAGTCACCAGCTTTGTTGATGAGGAGGGAGGGGAAACTTTCCTCCATGGCTGCCATTTGAATATAATTTATTTTGTTCAGAAAGAAAAGAGGAACAATGAAAAGATACAGATAGGCGATGACACAAATGAATCGTGATGGACGACACTAGGCTTGCGGTTTCAGAAGAACATGTTTTAAGGCAATAAATGCTTGCAATGGTGAAACGAAGTCCTCCTCGGCTGCGCCAAATGGGCTCCTTCTTCATGGCCTCCAGGCCTGAAGGAGTCCAATGCAGAGTCCAACTAATAATCATAATAAAGAAAATAATAAAAGAAGCCATACTATGCAGAATCAAGGACTCCACAAACCAACTGCTTGAATTTGCATCCAACTCCGTGGTTGCAAAGTTCCTGAACAGCTCTGTGCTTCATTTCCTCTTATGTAAAATGGGAATCCTAGTAATGCCTCACTTGCAGGGTTGTTGGGAGGATTAAATGAGTCAGTATACAAAAAGCTTTTAGAATGGTGCCTGGCACCTAGCAAGCTTTAGGTGGGGTTTGCTCTGTCTGCAGTGATTGATAGAGCCAGGTCACGGGTCAAGACGGCCTGTCCACCACTTCAGTTTGCTCAACCCCTTCGCATCACAGCGTGATCGCTCTTGTGTTGGGGTCGGGAATGAATGGAGGGCCACGTATTTGTCTTCCAAGCCCACTCAAGTTTTAGACTTTGATCTTATCTTTATTTGGGTTTCATATATGGGTGCCTTCCATGTGTTTATTTATTCACATTCACATTATTTATTCACATTTCTAATTCAGCATAGAAAAACATTTAAACACTGGAAATAAATACTCCAGACTGTTCATAGTGGTTGTCTTTGAGTGACAGGACTACCAGGGACTAATTTTCTTCCTGCAATTTTTTTTTTTGCGTGTTTTCCTACTGTTATTAAAACTCTCCTCTATATTTCTGTCAAGTCGAGCACTAGCTACCAGTTACAGATAGCTTTTTTTTTTTGTACCTTCAAAAATGCTAGCACAATCTGTATTGCCTTATCAATAATCAAATCATAAGCTAGGTCCTGGAGGTAAGTCTACACCTTGATTGTTCAGGCAATCAGGAACCCTATTATTGGTTTGCTTTCGCTTTCAGTTCTTGGTTATATCTCTAAACACGAAAGAGCTGAGAGGCTCCTGCTGCCCCTAAAAAGAAATTAATGGTAAATCATTTCCAATTTTTTTAATGACTTTTTCTTAAGAGAGAAGGACAGTGATAGAGAGACAGAGACAGAGAGAGTCAATTTTTATTGAGGTTTTCACATGGCTTTCGTTGCTCTGACACTTATTTGTGTACGTGGATGCTGGGGTTTGAACCTGTATACTTGTTTGTGCATGCCAGGCAAGAGCAGTAACCGCAGAGCCACCGCTCCAGACCCTCCAATTTTTTTTTTAAATAACCACAAGTGTGTATCTTGACCAAATAAATCCTGCAGGCATTAAATCAGCAGATTTATTCATGCAGTTTTTTGTAGGTCTGGCCACATCAGCCCATCCAACACACAACAACCCATGTGTCATAATTGGAGCCCAGGAGGAAAAAAAACTGTTGTGGGGTAATCCTGGGGGTATAAGGTCTATGGATCTTATTTGGAGGCCAGGCTGTGCAGAGAATCACAGGGCAAAAGACAGTGAACGTATGTGTTTTTCTATGTTTGGGTAAATTTCTAAAACTAATTATGCATGTGCTTTTATTTACTGTGCAATATAGGATGGATGTTTAAAAATAGGGGAAAAGCAGATTCAGTCCATTCTCCCTCTTCCCGGAATAACTTAGAAAATCTCCTCCTCAGAACACGTTAATAAGAACTCAGGAACTCAATCAAACATCAGGACCAAGACAGCTGATGGGTTACTGTTGTCTGTTGAAGGGTTGTTGCCAGCCTGGGGATTTGCTTGACCTATGAGACACCTAAGCCTGCACAACAACACAGTTTCATACAAGGAATTTGCTACACACACACTATACTATGTATGAGATAAAGGTGAGAATATATCATAAACCACTTAAAATGAGAGTTAAAATAAGTAGTAACGGAAACAGGGTCTCCCCTTCGTAAGACGGAGCTGCTCACATTTCAGGTGGGTTTGAGTTCCTTGTGAACTGGGCACTTCTATCAGGGTCCTGGCCTGAATCTGGGGTTAATTACATGATACCTTGCAGGTATAGAGACCATTCCTCCTGCAACAATACCACTCAAATTTTCATTTATCTTTCCCAGTTTCCTGCTCGCTTGCAAAATTTGTTGAAAAGAGATTATAGGTTTGACAGATTGGATAAAAAAGGGAAAAAAAGAAAGGCAGTCCTACCTCCCACTAACCTGGTTGAAGAACCTAGCATGAAAGCTCTAAGGTGTGTTGTCTGAGCTCAAGAATTCAGTGGGGATTAGAAGTCCTTGTCAATCACTCTGCCGTCTCTACAAATCTTAGGCCTTTCATAGAAGATAGGCAATGACAATGGGGAGAGTGACATGTCCCCTCCATGCCCTCCCCAATTTTGCAACTCATTGTTACAATAGAAACCTAAGGAGGGAAAAAACTCGAATTGTGTAAAAGGTGATGGAACCTCTTGTTCATTATGCATTACTAAAATAATGCTATGCAAAAAAATCCCTCCACAACTCTGTGGCTTAAAAGAGCACCATGTATAATTTCTCAGATGCATCTGCTAAACTGTGCTGGGCTCGGCTACTCTCAGCTGGGTTCACCTGTGCACCTGTGGTCAGCTGGTGGTTGGCCCGGGTCTGGGCCTCAGGTGGGTTGACCTGACCTTAATCCTCATGCTCTGTCATCTTCCAGCCCACTAACCCAAGCTAGTTCTTGGGGTTGCCTGGATGGTGTTCCTTGAGTCAGAATGGATGTGTGTGTTATATCTGTGTTATACCAGCTCAGAACTGGTACCCCAGTAACTTCACGGCATTCCACTGGCCAAAGCATAACACAGACCAGCCCAGTTTCCGTGGATGGGGTAGAGCTGCAAGGTCACGTTGCAAAGAGTGTGGCTAACTACAAGAAGGGGGGGAATTTGGGGCTACCTTTGCAATCAACCTACAACAAAGTTGAAATGTAATGGTATGGGAAATGAGCAACACCAAGCATGAAGTACATGTTATTGTTGTAATTGTTCAGAGACAGTGTAAATCACAGGATTTTCATCAAGATACAAGTCAAAATATACTCAAAATTCTAATGAAGTACCATTTGAGAAGGCATCAGCCACGGCCCCATCAGATCTTATTTCTGATCCACTCCTCCAAGAGCTTTTTTACTCTGGAAGAAAATTCCCTGGATTCCTGATGACTGAGAATGATTCTGAGTCTGGGGAGCCTCTTAGGTTGAAATCCCACAGCTCTGCAAGGGAGTTGGGAGGTACCCAAGGTGATCAATCATTTCTTCGGTTTTGAAGGAGCATAGAGCAAGGAGATTACTGCATTACTTCAGATGTTTTTAACAAACTCTGCTGATCTTAGGTTTTTTTCTGAAATAATCAAGTTTTGACCAAAGGTAGAACTATAACTTGGGCGATTATTCTGCAGTTTGAAAAAAAATACTTTCTTTTCAATGCAACTACAAATCCATATTCAAGATTGTATGCATACTGTAATCACAACCATGTAAAGATATGTACATGAAAAGACAAAGACGGGCCAAGAATAAATAAAAGCAAAATAGTTACATTCATAGGATGAGATGGTTGTGTTTTTCTCATTTTTCAAAATGTTCTTTGATGCTGGGGTTATACTGTCTTACAATAAACAGAGGGAGAATGTAAATAAGTTGAAAGAAAGATTAATGAGCATTTATCTTCAATAGTATACACATCCTGCAACAGCAAAAGCACGGTATTGTCTTTTCATTTTGTAATCCTCAGGGCTGACAATGAAATATTCAAATGGCATGGAACACAAAAGCAGCTCAGAATTATACTTGAGGAAGAGTTATGTGACTCCACTATCATTACTTAATTCATATAAAGTGCCTTAAACAAGTGGTTTTATCTTCATCTTGTGATTTTTTTTTATTTAGTAGATTTCTATAAATGTGTCTAATGATGACAAGCCAGCAGGGCCCATGTGCTGAAGCATATCTAACAATGCAATCACAGTAATTTGAAAAAATAACAAAAGAATAATCATGACTATATATTCTTTGGGTGGTTTTGAATACTAATGCAAAAATTTTTGGTTAATGTTCACAATTAATGTATCTGAAGCCAGAAAGAACTCCCCCCACCTTGCGCCCAGTAGGAAGCATTTTAACTTAAAGTGTCAAATGATAAAGTTAACTCAATGTAAGAGCAAAGGAAACATGTTTCATATTTTGTTTTCTGGGGTTAGGCACAAAGCCTTCCATCTTAATCACCAGCTTGACAAAAGGATGCAGATCAATCTGAATCAGAAAAGTAGTTTTTGCTCTCAAGATTTTGGTAGCTTATGAGAGGTAAATTGATGATTCCCGCCTATTCTTAGATCCCATCCCTGCCTCGTATTTCCTACCAAGCCCAGAAATAACCACAATAAGCAGATTTTATATCCATGCCATGCTGATTCTTTTCAAATTATTTTTGCATACATTTTCTCATTTAATATTCTTCTAACTCAGGGAATTGAATAGCGTAGACATTATCCTCCTCATTTTATAAATTTGAAAAAAAAAAGGCACAAAGAGATCTAAGTAACCGGTTCAAGGACATACAACTGGTAAGAGGCAGGGCTGGTTAGGATCACTTTTATGAGCAATAGAAAAGCAGGGCACTTTCAGACACTGCCTATAATTAAGAAAAAAATGTACAATATGATACGTTTGTTAGGAAGAAATCAAAAACACAAAAGCAAAAAGAAGACCATTTAAAATGTCCACAATTCCATGTATCAGAGAGAACTCATTTTGACATCTTAGAGTAGCTCTTTAAGGCTATGATGATCCTGCTTTGTGTTTTACTGAGCAAATGGAAGCAATGAGAAGAGAATACCCACACTCTCCCCTACCAAGTCCACCAACCCTGCCTCTGCCCATGTTCTCCGTCTTCCCCTGGCACAGGGATAAACTGACTGTGTTCTGCACCCCGTCCTATCTCCTTTCATGGACCTGAGGACTTGTCCTGCCATTAGCTCCTTTTCCAGGTTCCTCCATCCCAGATCATTTCTATCAGTAGGCAGACAGATTATAATTTCTGTCATCCAGAACAAAGAAATAAATAAGGAACAAACTTTTGTGGCCCTGTGTCCCTCTCCCACTCCAGCCTCATTTCTCTGACCCCCCTTCATTAACACATTGTCTTCTGAGACTCTCTAGACTTGAAACCCAGAATCCTGAGTTTCCAAGACTCTTCAAGTGCCCAAGACAGTTCTAGACCCTCTGGCTCCTGTTGTATCTTGAACACACTACAAGCAGGCTGACACCTCTGTCACTCTACTAATGCAGACCTTGTCTGGGCCAATGATGTCCACACTTCCAAGTCCATTGGTCAGTCCTCAGTGCACTTCTTCATGTGCTGAGCAGCACTGGACACTTTTATGACACTCCTTGAGACACATTCTTCCTCTGACCTTCGGGCCATGACCCTCTCTTAGATTTACCCCACCCCTGTAGCTATGTCTCCCTTCTGCATGCTCTTTGCTGTGGCTTGGATCTTACGTGTCCCTCAAAAGTTCATGTATTAAAAGATTGGTCCCCAGCAGATGGTAGCATTGGGAGGTACTAGAACCTTCAGGAGGTGTCTTAGTATAAGGAAGTTAGGACACTGGGACATGGCCTTGAAGGAGACACTAGGACCCTGACCACCCCCCCTTTCCTAATGGCTAATGGCAGCTTAGCTCCACCGTGCAGTCCCTGCCATGATGTTCTGCCTCACCACCAGCCTCAAACCATACAGCCAACCAACCAAACACTGAAACTCTAAAACCATGAGCTAAAATAAAATTTTCCTTTTTTTTTAAGCTGTTTTTCTCAAGAAATGTATCACAGAGATGGAAAGGTGATGGACACACTCTTCCTCTCCCCAACCCTAATACTGGCTCTCCCCTTGTCTGTCTCTGCACCCACTCTCCGGGTGATCTCAGTAGTCCCCTGCTCTTGAACTACGCCATCTGTCTGTTGATCATTCCCAAATTTCATCTCCATCCCTGATCTGTCTCCTGAACTTCAGAACTGCCTGTCTCCATGAGGACATCCAACAGGCAGAGGGGACACTCACAGTATGTCTATGCAGCCTATCCTATCACCCTTCTCTGCCCTGTAGGCATCTTCAAACAGTCATGCTGAACTCTAGATTCCAGCCTCCTGGTACCTGGTCTTCACAAAATCTTCATTTCGTATATCCTCTTCCCTATGCCTGGGATCCTCTTCCCTAGTCACCTGCCTGGATCACTGCCCCAGCTCACTTAGGTCTCTGTTCCAACATGAGCAGAGCAATCTGCTCAGGACCCCACTCACCAGGAGAGTCCCCACCTCTGCCCCTCTGCTCTTTACCTTGCCTCTTCTGTTTGCTGCATTGCTTTTTGCAGTAAGTGATAGATGAGATAATAAATTATGGAAGAATGTGATATATATGATATGGCAGATCTGCTCACTCCTTTGTTTATTTTCAATCTTCCCCACTAAAAATTAAGCCTCAGGCAGACAGGAACATATTTTAAATTTTGGTTCAGTGCTTTATATTCAGGATCTAGAAAAATATTTGACACCTAATAGAATTTTTGTCTTCGGGGGGTGGACAGAAATTAAACAAATGAATGGGTGAACTTATCATGACATATTTCACACAGTTGAAAGATTTAAGCTATGAGAGGAGAATGAACAGATAAGAAACTACAGATTGAAGAGGGAAAGATGGGGGTCTACTTAATACATACATATACACATACCTACATACGTGAGTTAGGCAAATAGTAGCAAAAATACTATAGCATGACCTGCTTTTTTCACTAACATATATCCTCGATTTTATTTTATACCAATTAATAAACCCTTGCAACATTATCTTTAATGACTATATAGAATTCCATTATAATATTTGGAGACCATTATTTATTTAACTAATCCACATTGTCAAATACTTAGATGGCTTCCATTTTTTTTTCATCCTTATAGAAACTAGTTAAGTTTATTTTAGCTCCTGGGCCTGCTGGCCAATATGTAGCCATAGCCACTTGGAACTATGGAGTACTTGAAATGTGGCCAGTCCAGACTGAGATGTGCTGTAAGTCTAAGATTCATGCCAAATTTCTAAGAGTTGATTTAAAAAAAACAGCAATATAAAATATCTCATCAATAATTTAGTATAACTGTTTCATGTTCAAATGATGTTTTTGATATGTTATTAAAATTAATAGCATCTGTTTCTTTTTATTTTTTTAATGGGGCTGCTGGAAAGTTTAACATTACATGTATGCCTCACATCTGTGGCTCTTATTCTAGTTCTATTGGACAGTGTTAGTTTAGACTCTTGAAGGAGGAAACTGAAATTCTGTTAATTATTCATTATTTTGAGTTAACAAGCCATTCTCTTAAAAATCGTCACAATTCAAGGCTCCCAGCCTTTCAGATTACAGTCTTCATTTGTTTGCTTTGATGCTTCCTTCCAGTTACCTTAGGGAAAGGAGAGTTTTTATATTGTTATGTATAAAAAGTAACCTTCATATTTTATGTGCCTATTCTGATACTATTTGTCCTGTTGGCATCTCCAACCCGCAGTCCTGGGGGTCTCCTCTGAAAAGGGTGGGAGCTCCCTGTGTGGACGGCTCAGGGAGTGGTAGGTGGGAGACAGGTGGTGAATGTGGCCCAAGGCAGGCAGATGAGGATACTCCTGCTTCTCAGTCCTGGAGACACTCTCCCATGAGTGCTCAGGCATGACCCCTGCTCACTAGAGAAAGAGGCATCTTTCACAAAGTTACCGCTGGATAGGACTGATGTGCATTGACAGGAGCCACTGAGAGCTGTGGCTTGGGGCCACTGGAACCTTTGGTCTTCCTGTTTTTCCCAGGAGAATGGCACTGCCTACTCCACAGAACCAGGATGAGGTTTGGATGAAATAATATGTTTAAAACACCTGGCAGGAAGCTTGTCCTTAAGCATTATTAGTCTACCATCCAACACCCACTAGAGTCCCCTTCTCCATCTCTCCAGTTCCTCCATTTCGCACCCTCCCAAACCACAGAATCTCTGGATTCTGAATTTTAATCAATTACTAACATTTTTATTTAACTGGATGTCTAAAGTCTGATTAAAGTTGTATCCTATGACTTGAGTGTGCTATGCAATGTGACTTGAAACCCAAATTTTATGTGTTGGAAACTTAGTCCAACGTCATAGATAAATGGTATTGAGAGGAGATGACTTGCTTGTAAGAGCACCTTGCTCAGGAAGGGGTTAATCCTTCCACAGGTTAGTGGGTTATGATTATTGGGGAAGTGGCTGCGGTACAAATGCCCTCTCTCTCTGGTACACTTTTTTTGTCTCACCATGTGACATCTTGTGCTGTCTTGGGACTCCAGAGAGTCACCACCAGCAAGAAGGCTCACACCACATGTGGCCCCTCAACCTTAGAATTCCAGCCTCCAGAATGTAACAAATAAATGCTTTTTCTTTATAAATTAAATCCATTTGGTCATAGCAACAGAAACAGAGTGAAACAGTGGACAATTTAAAACTCAGGGAGGGGAACCCTCTTGGGCCGGAGGTGACACATTAGTTCTCTGAGTGACCAGCTATTTGGGCCAACAGCTTCTCAAATGAAACTATTCTCTGGTTTAAAAGAGCCTCTTTTGGAAAAATGCCTATATGGTTCTGTGATTTTGGTGTTGAATATCTACCAGCAACAGTGAAATCAAAGTCAGAATTTTTTTTTTTAAGAGAAGGACTGTAAGAGAAAGAGAGAAAGAGAGGATCAATTTTTATTGAGTTTTTCATGTGGCTTTCTTGGTTCCAAGACTTCATTGTGTACGTAGTGCTGGGGTTTGAACTTGCATACAGGCCAGACAAGCACCGTAACTCCTGAGCCACGCTCCAGCACCCAAAGCCAGGAAACTTTTAACCATTTAGAGAGTCATAGCTGAGGTTATGATTTTATATTGTCAGTCAATCAGTGTAAGAGTTCGCAAGGAACTCCTGACCAAATAGCACTTGAATTCACATAGCGGGAGTGGGTATTCATTAGATTATTCATTCAGTTAGAGTTTATTTAGCACTTGCTATGTGCCAGGTATTAAGAGTGATACTGAGGGCTGGCGCGGTGGCTCGGTGGTTACGGCGCTTGCCTGGCATGCGCAAGTACACGGGTTCAAACCCCAGCACCCACATACACAACTAAGTGTCAGAGCAACGAAAGCCATGTGAAAAACTCAATAAATATTGATTCTCTCTGTCTCTCTGTCTCTCTCTCTCTCTCTCTCTCTCTCACGTTGTCCTTCTCTCTTAAAAAAAAAAAGAAAGAAAGAGTGATACTGAGGATCAATGGAGCAGAAGCCAGGCAGTCCTACGTTCAAGATAATTTATGACAGAGAGAGAAAGAAACAATGGACAATAAGTGAAAATGCCATAGAAATCACTGTAAAATATAAAATGATGGTTAGTGCCATAAAGAAGGAGAGGGAAAGTCTGGCTGCGTTTATCTGGGTCCCTAATCCTGGAGGCAAGTGAAACGTAAGCCAGACCCTAAGGAATGGCTAGCCAAAAGAGTACAACAAGTAAAATTGGTCACAACTGTCCATCTGCCCCAATACACTCCAGAACCCGCCATTCCTCCCAGTAGGGGGTTCTACATCCCCTTCCCTTTGTCCTTTCTCAGGCCTCTGTGACTGCCTTAACCAAGAGGGCACACTGGAAAAGATGCTGTGACACTTTTGAGGTAGGTCAGAAAAGATGATATGGCTTCTAATTAGCCTTCTCTGTTAGGAGCTTGCTCTTGGAACTCAGCCACATGGTGAGGAGAAGAACCCCAGTCCCCAGCCCCCAGCCCTGGCTGCGTTGGCAGCAGCAGATTGACAGTCTGCAAGGGAAGTGTCCTAAGGGGATGCACTAGCCCTCAGTCAAGTCACCACAGGTGATATCCAATGGAGCAAAGACCACAGCCCCCGCCCCCCACTAACCCCTGCAAATGACAGCTGCCAGGACAAAATAAGTGATTGTTATTGTTTGAAACCACCAAAATTTTGTGTGGTCAGTAACACAGCAATTGACAACCAGAAGACAGTGAGTGAAATGCGAATGATGGATTGCAAGCAGAACACGCTCAGCCTCTCCAGACATGAAAGAAGCCAGAGTGACCACAGCACAGTGAGCAAGGGCCGTGGGAGAAGGAGCCAGGAGAGGTTGGAGGAAGAGGCCAGGGCTCTCCAGGCAGGCCTACCAGTCAACTGGTAGA
>PVKS010009623.1:0-63311 GCA_004027875.1 Aplodontia rufa | reverse complement strand
CTCTGCCTCTCTCTGGATGACAGTGTCCTATTATCACTTTATCAAAGTCTCTTGCAACAGAAATGGCAAATCCTTTCCTTCCCTATCACCACAAAGACCCCAAAGTGAGCAGACAGAAGGGTACTTAGTGGGACTCTTCTTATAGATCTTGGTGGAATCACCCCCCCCACAACCTGAGGATCAAGACCCCTAAACCCATAGACTCAAACTTGTGGGAACAGGATATAGACATTCCCCAAGAAGGTCACTGGAAGTAAGTTCCTTCCTTCTTCCCTCCTCCCACACCCACATAATAGGACCCACTGAATAGGAGTAGAGAAATGGAAATCCCAATGCAGAAATATTGAGGAAAGGCCACAAATAAAGTACTTGAGGCAGGAAGATCAGTGATGAGGCTCTTAGAATTGTCCAAGCAGGAAATTATGTGGGTCTAATAATGGAATGTCATTAGTACCTGACATTTCCTTCAGCAGAAAAGCAAGCCCTTGGCATCCAATTAGTGTCTCTGGGTACTTTGGGAGGCATACTGTAGGTTAGGAAAGACATTTTTAAGCTTTTCCTGCACTCATAGAAGAAAAACTATTACAGGACGATTCCAAAAATAATAGCAAAACCGGTGAGCTGCAGCTCAGCTATACGTCAGCTCAATCAGCAGAGACATAGAAATACTGTCACTCCAAGAAGACAGACAGGCAGATAAATTCTCTGAAGTAGCCCCACCCAGAGTTCTAATGGCAGACCTCAATCTCTGCTTACTCCTCTGTCTTACACCACTCACCAAGAATTCAAGGTATTTACATATATAGTTGACACCTGCTCTAGTCTCTTTGATCTCACAGAACAAGAAGTTTATCCTACACTCTTTTTTTACTGAGAATGCCTGTCATAGCCCCTGATTCAGACAGCAAGCTCAGTAAATGCTGAATGGAGTTGAAAAATCTTGAAAGTAAATCATGAGACCACTCTCTATCAATGATCAATAATCAACAATAATAACAATAATGATAGATAACATTTATTGAGCCCCTCTTTTGGGTCAGGCACAATTTTAAGAGATTTACATGCTTGATCTTATCTAATCCTTCCCCAAACATTATGAGGTAGATATTATTATTATTGTCTCCATTTTACACAGAAAGAAAAGACATAAGTGGATGCCACCACATTTGCCAAGCAAATGTAACACCAATCTTTGCAAGATTCCAAGCTCTCTGTGAGATTAACATCTACCAGGCACTTTCAGAAGAAAACTAAGAATCAGCTCATGTTCATCAAGAACAAACCATGCTAGGTTAACTTCATTTCTTCTCCAGTTATTCATCCCACCTCAGCATCCACGAAAACACCCTTCATCAATGGCCATGTATTCCAAATCCTGCCCCACGCCTCCAACTCTGCTGCCCAACCTCCAGCCATATGCTCCTCTGAGAGTTTCACACATCCGTCTTACGTAGGCATTTATTTTCAAGGAATCAAAGGTGTCATCGCAGTTTATCTGTCATCCCTCCTCCACAGCTGTTGCCCTCTTCCTACAAAGCTCCCGTCATTTCAGCAGCAGGTAGAATGTACCTGGAAACAGGAGACCCAGATGCACCCCAGGACCAGAGCACTCTCGTCCCACCTCCAGTATCTTCTCTATTTGCCCACAAAAAGGTCAGGTTTGCTCACCATGACTAGGACAAGCAGCTGGAGCCCCACTTCCTACAGCCATGTGACAGCCACCACCTCCCTCTCTCACTTCTCCCAACTGTGAAAGGGTACTTCAGAGACGCAGAAATAAAATATAAACATGGATATAAAGAACTATATTTAATAGCAATGCAACAAATAACCAGTTTTTTAAATGCACAAAGGAATTTAAGAAGTTGGAAAGCAAAAGACAGAGAAAGAGAGAAACAGGTAGGGGACACACCCTCAAGGACTCCCTTCAGCTAGGCCCCACCTCCTTCAGATCCCACTACTGTCCACTGGCCCAATAAACTGTGAATCAGTGAGTTAACCACTGATGAGGTGAGAGCCCTCGTGATCCAGTCACTTCCCCCAGGCCCATCTCTGAAATTCTGCACAGAGGACCAATTCTTCAGTCATGAGTCTTTGGAAGACATTCCAGACCCAAACTGTAATGCTGGCTGTAGGTGCAGGAGGAATGTGTGCCTTCACCCTCCCACTGTCCTCAGCCCCTGGAGGGTGGGATTCACCTGCTTCATCGTGGCCCCCACTCCTGATATAGTCATCATAATCTCACAGGAATAGCATGTGAAATCAAAGAAAAAGGCAGGCTGGTGTTCATGGCCAGCCAGCATCAATAGGTCACCTGCTGTATGCAGAGTAATGAAATGGAACCTAGAGAAGCTGCTGGGAGAATAGAAATGTTCCGAGATTTTTCCTCCCCAAAAGGAAAGTCCCTGTGTCCTAATGGCTTTCCTCAAAGGATCACTGATTTCAAGCTTCATCCAGACAGACTTTTTAATATTACAGGACTCACCCAACTATGCAGCTTGCAGACTACAGCTCAAACAGTTTACAAAAAGAGCTTAATGAAGACACCGCTTTCGGGGTTAAAATAATCTCTTGTTGCCATGGCAACACTGCAGGTCACTGAAGAAAAGGCATTTAGCGCTGGCAAGTCACTTGCAAGTCCTAGGGCAAGCAGGACTCACAGGCCTTGAGGGAGGAAATAGGAAAGCAGAGAGGCCAGTCGGGAGTGCCCAAGTGCCTGGGCCTCCTACCAAGACAGACAGAAATGACTAAATATAAGCAGCACATTCACAGAAAATGATCAAAGTCTGGGATTAGCAATATTTACAGAAGGGGTCAAGAAGAACATTCCTTATACAGGGCTGACTCGCAAGGCTCCCATGGAGGCCCCTACATCTGGGCACTGCAGAACAGTGTACCCCAGCCACAGAACAGGAGTGGGAAACTCTCTCCAGGGCCTGCACCATCCCAGGGAGCACTGAGGGAGGGGGAGAAAAGACACGGTAGAGGGGAAGGGATGATGGAGGGTCTCACCACAGCTAAGACAGCTTTCTCCTGCACCCCCAGGTAACCATCAGAGGCCCCCCTGCCTCCCGGATCCTTAAATATTTTGTTGCCCTCAAGACCATTGCTAGCATAGGAGCAGAGATAATGCAAGGTTTTGGACCCATCTCAAAGTCAAAAGCTTTGCTGAGATATTTCAGCATCATTCACCATCCCTTTCCAATTCAGGACCTCTATCCATCACCATGACAACCTATATCTCATAATAATCAACAGGACTCTATCAGGAGGGAGAAGAAGCAAAGAGACCTGCAAAGATAATTCACCCTCAGTTCAGAAGATTTATCTACTGAGGACTCTCAGGTGATTAAAGGAACTGCTGAGAATTCCAGCCTTGGAAGAACTGAAGAACTGAAGGCTCCTGAGTATGACACAAGGGGACTCTGCTAGAGCATGGATGCCTGTCCAGAGGGAACATCAATAGCTGAGGTGAATTCCAGCATTCATAGCCCCTCATAACACAAATGAAAGAATTCTTGCTCTAACTGTGCCTAATCACAAAAGGAGCCTACTCACAGAACGTTGTACAATGGGAGGAGGTGCTATGGGAAATCATCAAGAATATGAGCTCTCGCAGGATGAGAAAAGTGAAATCCCATGCCATGGAGGGCAGAAGCATGCAGGCCAGGCTTTTGGACAGGTCTGAAATAGCTACTGCATTCTTTCACCTGGAACTAAGCACCCAGTACAACTATCTCCAATGCCCTGAGTACCCATGCCCCATCAAAGCTTCTTCAACAAAGCAGACCTGCTACAGGGCTGGCATTCAGGACCATGGACAGCAGCCTGGAGGGCCATTCTTCTCCTGAATTCACCTGCTAAAGTTGTCCCAGAGTCAAGTCTGGACACAGCATAAAAAGAGGAGGGACTGGTTCTCTAAACCTGGTCCCAAAGAACATCTGAGTTGTCCTGGGCAGAATTTCTGGGGATAAGCACACAGATGTGTGAGAAGCTAGGCCTACTCAACACAGTTGCTTCCATAGGACAATGGGGAGCTAAATCAGCCCCTCAGGACAAAGGAGACCACAGTGGGACAGGGTCAAGGTCTAGCCAAGTGGGGTTAGGGAAAGCTAAAGAGAGCCCAGAGTTTGGGGCCTCGAAGGTTTGACTCTAAGGGTTTGGAAATCACTCAGCTTGATGCACTCTTTAGAATGGAGAAACAGAGACCCTATCAGCATAAGAACAGGCCCAAAACCAAAGGTTCAGATGGTCAGAAGTCTTCAGGATATCTATGAGGTCCTGGTACAGCTCGGGACGGAGGTATCCTGCTACCCTGCAGTGGGCAGCACTTCTACCCCACTTCACCCTCAGCCCCTCAGGGTCCCAGCATGTTCAAACAGCACTAAATTGTTCTCCACACAGGAGGCATTAGCTGAAGTGCTATATGTTGACTATGCAGATTTCAAGCATGAGATGAAAGAGCAATGAGGCTGTTACGGTTAGGATGAAAAGTGTCCCCCAAAAGCTCGTGTAAGACAAACCAGAAAGGCTGAGGTGAAATGATTGGGTTATAAAAGCCTTAACTCAATCAGTGAGTTAATCCCCCAATAGGCCTCAACCTCTGACCATCTTCCTTTTCTGCCCTCCTCCCATTAAGTCACAATCCTTCCTCTAAATAACTTTTGGATGAATATCTCAAGACTGGTGTTTTACAGGGCACCCACTGCCCGGCCCAGCCCTGTTTACACACTTGGTTCCAGTGGCACCAGGGAGGGTGAGTTACAGAACAGAGCTTCAGAGAGATAGGTGATGTGAGGACAAAGCGTGAACTCAAGAGCCCTGGAGTAGCACCCCAGTCCCTCGCAAATGGCCAGCATGGGTGTTCTAGAATAGCAAGGTGCCTAGTCCATTTCCTTCTTGTTCTGAAATGACAGTTAAAGTCTAATATTGAAATTCAGACCGCCACCAACACTAGAGTCAGTCACTTAGGAGACAGACAAATTAGAGGTGCCAGTTCGGAGACCCAGCCCCATAACTTCCCCCTTGCTGCTCCCATCCCTAAACAGAGGGGAGGACAGGAATTGGGGACAGGCATTGTCCAGGTAATGCCAGATTTATGAGACAGCAGAATTCCATCCTGCTTTTCCACTGATCATGGGACATGAGGTGTTTCTCCTCCTCAAGGAAAAGGAAGGAGGTTCCAAGAGAACATGAAAATTGGGGGTTTGGGGTGCTTACAAAGGGAAAAGGCTCGATTTAGTTAGACATGTTTGTTCTCCAGACTTCCGTCTATGTCTCTGTGATCTGGAGAGAGGGGATGTCATGGGGGCCACAGTTAGGAAGACAGGAAGTCAAGGTCATCCCCTCTGACGTCAGTCTCCAAGAGGGTGCGATATGGAACCCACCTTGTTGTAGCTAGTGGCTTGGCAGTGCTGGCTAGGCAAAAAGTTAATTGCAACCAGGATGGGAAGAAAACCTTTCCCCTTTCCCCTTTCTCCTCCCACATCTACTCCAGAGGGGGTGTGCCAGGATGGGAGGACAGTGAGCCGACCATGCCCTGCCCCTTATCCCCACCCAGCTTCCAGACTGCATCCCAAATTGTTAGCACTCCCAGTCTCACCTGCTCTGGGGGAAAGAGGAGAGGAGCTTGAAATAGATGTGAGATCAACATCTTTAAATGACCAGGGTTAAGCCCTTTATAACAGCAAGTGACTGAACTTTCAGGAGGTGTCGCCCAGAAGAACAGCATGACGACAGTTGAGGACCTGAGGCAAATGGAAGCAGCTTCCCATTTCCCATTCATGTTTGTTGCAACCACTTAACAAGCCTGGTCCTCTAACATAAACTGGTTGGCTCTGAAATCTTCAAACCCTGAAAACAGGCAAGTGAGACTCTCACTCAGGGACCACAGATATGGCTAGAAACGAGGTTGCAAGCAGAAGAATGAGACATCTTGCAGCGAAGGCAAGCTGGGAAGGAGCATTGCAGAGGGACAGGGATGTCAGGCTGAGGGGTTAGATTTGAGTCCAGGAGAAGAATTAGGCACCTACAGAGTTCTGGGGGCCTTCTCATTTAGAAGTTCATTCCCTAAAGTTTGATCAACAGCTTGTCATGTGCCCCACTGATTGGGCTCCACTGTGGAGAAGGTCTGTGGACAGTGGGTCACCTGTACCTTGATCCCTGTGGCTGGGAACCTCTTCCAAGCTGGCACAGTGGATACCAGACTGTGTGGTTACTGGCTGATTATGAGACGTCTCTCACCCCAAACTGTAAAATCTTCAATGGCAGGAAGGGTTCTTACTCATTTTCCTCTCTCCAGCATTCAGAAAGGACCAGATGAGGGGCTGGAGCAGTGGCTCAGTGACTACAGCACCTGCCTGGTATGTGTGAGGATGCAGGTTCAAACCCCAGCACCACATACACCACAAAGTCTTGGAGCAACAAAAGCCACATGAAAAATTAAATAAAATTGATTCTCTCTCTCTCTCGCTGTCACTCTTTCTCTCTCTCTCACTCTCTCTCTCTCTCTGAAAAAAAATAAAGAAAGAAAGGAAAGGACCATATCATAGCAGCTGCTCAATAAATGCTTCTTGAACAAAAGGCTGGATGAAGGGTGCATGGATGGATGAGTGGATCCATAGATAAGTACCTGGACGAATGAATGGGTAAAGGAATGAATGAACCTTTTAGAAAGTAAGCACCATGGATAGGACATGCCTTTGCTATGAAGTATCTGTGATCTGCAGTATATGGCTGAGCTAATGGCAGGAGTGAGTAAAATAAACTGCCCTCCGGAGTATCACAGAAACAAAGCTTCGGGTGTCCACCCTCTAGTGTCCAATTGTTAGACTGCACCTCTGCTTTTTATGGTTGCAAGCGCAGCCCTTTTCAAAATAGATTGGGCTGGGCAGGTCTTTGTGAATTAGCGACACAGGGGATTTGACTTGGAATCATTCCACTTTTCTGCCTTTGGAGGGAGATTGACTTTGCGTATTTTATGTCCCCAGCAGGGAGCATTTGTTTTGTATCATCTCTGATATTTACAGTGACTATTCTACCCATACATACACATTTGCAAAATAGAATTTCAAGATTATTTTCAAAAACATGATATAGAAAATTGACCAGATTTGAAACCCATTCATTATCCAAAGAAATTTAAACATTACAAGTGCCAAATAAGAGGAAGGGAAGAAGACTGTTTGATTTTTTTAAAAAACGTAAGTTCAAATGATGAAAATTATTCGTAATGTTTTATCATTCACTTGGAAATTTTCTACTCAATATGTGTTAAGCCTAAAAATCTTGATTAGAAAAGGCATGTAGCTATTTTAAGTATAAAATCTGATATATTTAAAAAGGTGCAAATTCAAGTTTCTCATGAAGAAATTTGAAAGTATCTTATTTATAAGCTTTACACAAGTTTAATAATTAACACTTCCCTAATATTTTATATTATTTTAGTCATCCTAATTATATACTATAAACCAGCTCCATAAATGTCCCAGAATTCCCTCCAGACTTTCCCCATGTAGCAAATGTTACATATGTGTGCCATGATATGAAAGAATGTTGGAAAGCATTTGTATAAAAGTTTTCCTATTCCAACTCAAAACTGCTAAAGTTCTTAAAATTTTTGTTAACAGTGTAAGATTCTACCATAGATTAGATTTTAATAATTCAAAACTATTTTCACTATTAAATATATAAGTCAGGGGGGAGGGTCTAGCAAAATTTTAAAACTTCACTGCCGTGATTATGTGCATCAGATTATATTTTCCACAGCTGTTTAGAACATAGCTGGCCTCCCAAGCATTCTTCTTATGCTGTGATTTGACTTTCCTCTCATAGTGAAACAGGGTCTGTTTCCTTCTCTTAAATCCGCGTTTCCGACTACAATGGAAGATGTTTTGTTTGACTTCCAAAGTTAGGCTACAGAAAGCAATGCATTTTCTTCCTGGTGCTCATGGTGCCAGTTCTTGGAGCTCTGCCACCATGCTGTGAGGAAGCCCAAGCAGCCCTGTGATGTGGTCATGGATAAGTGCTCCAGTCACAGCTGCAGATCAGCACAGCTGATGGCAGCACCACCTTGCCATCCACGTGAATGAGATGTCGTGCAAGTTCATCTGTTAGCCCCCAGCAGAGCCATCCTTGCTGAATCTGTGTGGAGTAGAGGCAAGCCAGTTTCATCAAGCCCTGCCTGAATTGCAGTCGCTAAACTTCACAAGGGCTTGTTACACAGATACAGATAACTAGAACAATGTAGGAACAGAAGTCAACTAAAATAGGTCAGCAGAGGATAAATGAATAATACTTTAAAAGTTTTCACAAATATATATGCCCTTAAACCAACTATTCCACTTTGGGTAATTTCCTACTAAGGGATAAATTAAAGATGTGCTCTAAGATTTTACCATAAAGCCTGCAGATGTAGCTCAGGGGTAGAACCCTCACACAGCATGTGTGAGACCTTGGGCTCCATTCCCAGTACCACAACAAAAGAAAGAAAAGAAGGAAGAGGAGGAGAAGAAAGGAGGAAAAAAGAAAAGATTTTTTTCTATCAAAGTATTCAAGACAACAAAAAGCTGAAAACAACCTAAATGTCCCATAGATACTTGGGTAGTTTAGGTGTGGGACATCCAATTCTGTTGGTCTCAAACCTAACCATCAGAGTTACCTGGGGATCTTTCTAAAGAAAATAGTAATAGTTCCTCCTCCAGTTTTGTATTGATGAATATTAGATCCATTTCTAGTTTAAGACTCTCACAAACAGTGATGTAATGCATTATACTTCTTAGGTACTGTTTTTAAGATTCGTTCTTAGAAGTGAGATAACACTATCAAAGGTATGCACAATTTCTATTGTAATAAATAATTTCACACTAAATCTATACTTTATATTCCTATCAGTAATACAGGATTCCCCATTTCTCCACACCTTTAACAGGCCTGGGTGTACCTGATTTCTTAGACTTTTTCCATGTACTGTACAAACATTGATTTTATCTTAATCTGCATTTCTTGATTACTAATATACTTGAATAAATATTTATTTTCCATCTGTTTCTTCTTCTAGGAATTTCCTTTTTAATGTTTTTATCAGTGCTTTATAGTTATACATAATAGTTGGATTCATTTTTTCATAATCCTACATGCATGGAATTTCATTTTCTCCATTGTAGTCCCCACTTCTTTCCCTGCCCTCCTCCCTCCCTGCCCCATCCCCTTTCCTCTATTCTACTGGTCTTCCTTCTATTTATATTTTTTTCTTAGAGAGGAACAGTGAGAGGGAGAGAAAGAGAAAGAATCGATTTTTATTTAGTTTTTCATTTGGCTTTCGTTGCTCAGACACTTTGCTGTTGTACGTGGTGCTGGGGTACAAACCCGCCTCCCCGCACATGCAAGGCAATCACAGAAACCGCTGAGCGCTCCAGCCCCTATTTATATATATATATATATTTAATATACATAAAGGTGGAATTTGCTGTGGTGTATTTTATATGTACATGGTATAATTTTGTCAAATTCATTCTTCATTTCCTCCCTTTTTACATAATCAATCCCCTTTCTCTGCCCCTCTGATCTTCCCTCTAATTTGCTCTAGATTCTGCATGAGATAAAGCATTCGACCCCTTGACCTTCTGAGTCTGACATTTCATTTACCATGATGTTCTCCAGTTCTATCCATTTACTGGCAAATGCCATAATTTCATTTTTCTTTATGGCTGAGTAAAGCACCATTGTGTATATACACCACATTTTCTTAATCTTTCTGTTGATGGACACCTGGACTGATTCCATGACTTGACTATTGTGGATTGTACTGCCGTAAATATTGATGTGCCTATATCACTAGAATATGCTGATTTTACTTTTTTTGGATAAATACCAAGAAGTGAAATCACTTGGTCACATGATAGTACTATTCCTATTCTTTTGAGCAGTCTCCATACTTCTTTAGGAATTTCCTTTTAATATCTTTTATCAATTTTTCTGTTTTGGGCTGTTGTTGGTCTATTCCTTATCAATCTGTAGGCATTTTTTATTTGAGGTATTGCCCTTTTTCAGTCATATAAGTTTTACATATTTTTTCTAGGACTGTTCTGGCCAATGTGGCAGCCACCAGCCACCTATGTCTATAACTTCTAAATTAACATTAATTTAATAAAATTTGAAATTCATTTCTTCAGTGACACCAGCTTCATGTTAAGTGCCCCATAGCTACATATGGCTAGTAACTATCATGTTGGACAGTGTAGAATAGACCATTCTCACGAGCAGGCAAATTTTTACCAGACAAAAATGTCCCAATCGATCATTTCTCTTTCATCCTGGTTTTTGTTCCCTTTGGCCATACCTAATTTGAAATTTTTATATAATTAAATCTAATAACTTTTCTTCATGGCTACTCAATATATCTCTCTTCTTTAAACAAGTCAGCCCTTTCCTAAGGTTATGTTTTTAAAGTTTCTATATTTATTTATGATTTTTATATTACCCGTTTTCATTTAGATCTTTAACCTAGAAATGATTTGTATTTGCCCTTGGCAAGGTCGTACAACTAGCTCTGTTTTCTTCCATATATGTAGCATGTGCATTTGTTGAACAACCCATCTCCTTATGTGTGTGGCTTGTTTTCAGTGCTCTGGTATGAAATGCCTGCAGACCACACTGATGCTTTCCAATGAACTGTGCTGCGTTCCCCAGCTTGGACATTTGTACTGCTGTTGGTCAGAGGAGCAATCAATTGTATGCTCATTTAGGCAGCCAGTGTCAATGTTCCCTCCATGGTTAAAAATGGGAATATGTGGCTGGGAATGGTAAGTGAGCAACTGAAGGTGACAAGAACAAAGAGAAAGGGACAAGCCTGTGGCAGTGAAATGCATTCTGGGAGCAAATTCCAAAATAAAGGACTCACAGTATCCACATACCACATCCATTTCCTGCACATCTGCCTTGCAGTTGTTCCACCCCCACTACCTGGCCTTAGTCACACAAAAAGATGATCTAGTGTCAACCTGAGGTCCCACTTCCCTCACCACCATCTTCTCACAGGCGGCATAAGTTCCGCCCTGGTGGGGGCCTAGACGTGCTCCAAGACCATCTTCCAGGCTCAGACTCTGGATACAAAACATGTGGTTGGCACACAGAAACCACACAGCTGATTCAGATGAAAGGTCCAGCGAAGAGGAGAACCAGATACATAATTCTGGAGCTCAGTGGAAAATGAAAATGCCTTTGTAAAAAAATATTATTATTACTATTATTGAGTTTCAAGATGATGACAATAGAGTATAACCAAACACAGGATCCTCCTAAGTATGGGGCCATGAACCTCCTAGTGGTTACAGGCCCAGGGAACTGGGATTCCATCCAAGCTGCTTGCACATTCAAATTGATGTACTCTCATCTCTTGGCACCAGAGGCTGGGAACCCTGAAAGCAGGGCTTGGGAGTGTCCCATTCTCCCACCTCTCTCACAGCCCCAGACCATGCCCCCAATTTAGAAGTCTGCCTTACTTCTATTTTGACACTTTAGCTCCACAGAAACCCCAGCCCCCAGCCACATCTCTACCCCAGCATTTGAGTCACAACCAAGGGGCATGACCTGTAGTGGAGGACACAGCCCCATGGGCCCTGGAGAAATAAGCAAGAAGCTGGCTCAAGGCCACAGGAAAGAAAGATCCAGTACAGAATCAGACAGACCTGGGGTCAAATTCCAGTGCACCTCATACCGTCTGATTCTGAATGTCACCTAGGGACCAAGATGTGCTTTAAGACCTGCTGTGAAGATCAAATGACATGAGGCTCAAGGCCTGGCACAGTCACTTTTAAGGAAAGGCAGGATATCCAAGTGCTGAGAACATGGACTTGCAAAACAATCCTGGGTCTGCCATTTGCCAGCTCTGGGACCAAGATCCTGAGCGTCTCTGCCTCTATTTCCACAGAGGTAACAGGAAGCCAATACTAATAGTACATTCCTCATGTGTTATTTTAAGGATTAAACATGCTAGCATTTGCAACTCAGCTTACAACACTTCCCGGCACATAACAAGAGCCATAGGAGTATTTGTTTTATTGATAGGAGTGCTAGATGAATGCTATGTAGCATTTAGGGTTTGGAATTAGAAGAGTTGGATCTGAGGCTTTCTTCCACCAAAGAGGCCTGAGCAAGCCCTGCCATTCATCCTAGCTGCAGTCTTCTGGTCCACTTAATGGAAATAATGGTTGGTGCCTTCAGTTGTTGCAAGAGTCAAATATACCCCTGGTGTCAAAGTGCTGATAAGCAAGATGCAAATATTGGCTGTTGTCATTATGATTATCTTTCTGGTCATCAGTATCCCTGGTCTTATGGGGCCATGGAGAGAGCACAGCTACATTCCTTCTTTCATTGACATTCATTGCTCACCTATTCTGCAGCCCACATTGTGCTCAGAGCTCAGCAGATGGAGATGAGTATGTTAGCACCCCTGCCCTCCAGAAGCTCATATTCTCCTACTTGTGGCAGAAAAATAAGCACATGAATCACACTGGGGGACAGAAGGGTTGCCATAAAGGTAGTGCATATGGTTGCTGGGACAAGGAAGGCTTCCGAGGATGGACATTATTTGACCTGAGGCCTGGCTGTGCCTTCATTAGCACTGGGATCATGGCCAGGGACAGATACCTCTATGAGCCTTGGTTTCCTCATCTGTACAGTGGTTAAGGATTACATAAAGCAAAATATGTGCAAACAATCTGTGCTTGGGAAAGAACCAGATGTTGCCTCTATTATGTTCTCTCCTAGGCATGAATCTCAATGACGACAAGAAAAGGAGGGATGCTGCACCCAGACGCAAAGGAGCAAGCTCACTTAGAGGTTGCCCTGGGGTGGAGGACCCAGCTCGGGGCTCATCCAGGATAAAGGAGATTTCCTGGACCTGGCTTTGCTGTCCCTTGTTCTTTTCATAAACATTTGACTCTTCCTCCATCCATAAAGATGAAGACATTCTTCTGCAAGGATTTAATATCAGGGCTGCGTGCCTGGCCCCTGAGAGAGCCCGAGCCTCCTCCTCCTTTTGAATCTAACCCAGTGCAGCTTTCTGCTCTCCAGACAAGGCAGCATTCCCCTTAATGCCCCTGGAATTGCTTACTCACATCGAAATCCGCTGCCTCAGGGATTTCCAGCCAGAAGTAAGCCTTCCTTTCATGGGCAATCAGGCAGTAGCCTGCAGCAGGAAGGGGGGCGCCTGCATGCCCAGCTGGGTCTCTGTAGATAGTGGATCACGCCAGGGCTCCCCTCTCACCCACCCTGCCCATTGACCTCTGGGAGGAGACATCCCAGCCAGGAAGGAGCTATGCAGTGACAGAAAGGGCATCTACACCTCACTACACAGATGGGGATACCGAGGCTGGCACAGCACTGGATCTGCTGGGTTTGGGCTAGATGTCCTGAATCATCACCCAGTGCTCACTGCCTGTGGCTCGGGTGCTTTAGAGGATCTGAGGCTCCCTGCTATGAAATAATGTGCTGTTACTGATTTAGAGTCTGGTAGAGAAGGTGAACACATTCAGAGGAGGAGGTTGAGGTGAGGGCATATCCACAAAAAAGCCCTCTACTCCTCTTCCTGGGGAGGGAATTCACAAACTGGAATCTAAAAGGCAGCATGTGACCAAAGGTGGAGGCTTGTGCAAGTGACCTTGTGTCTGCACATTTCTGGTTGGAGGAGGGGAGCTTTTATTCAATAAACATTGATTTTGAGCCCATCTTGTGCCAGGTATCATGCCAGGGGCTTGGGATTCAGGAATGGTTGGAATCAACCAAGCCCACCAAGCTCTTCCAACCCCTGAGTGCACGTTGTAGAAGGAGCTCAGCCAGAGTCCCAGAAAGATGGGTGCCTTCTAACCCTCCCACTGACTGGCTATATGTCCTCAAGCATACGACTTGTCTGCATCATGGTTTCCTCATCTGCAGCAAGCATGTAGCCCTAGAACCTTACCCCCAGGACCATTTGGGAGATCAACTGATATTCTGTAGGTGAAAAAGTCTGTATCTCTTGGCCTGGAACCACATCAAGAAATCGCGACCCAACTCCAACATATACAGAAGGTCTGCGTGGGGAAGTACGTGCAAGGAGTTACACACTTTGCCTTCAGGTTCCTACCATCTCGGATTCAAATCCAGATTCTTTGACCTGTTACTTATCCTCTTTGGATCCCAGTATTCCCAACTGTAAACTGGGGGTGCTAACAGTAATACCTAGCTCAGGTGGAGATGCAATAATTAAATGAGCTATTTAAAATTAAAAGGGAAAGGGTTTTGCACAAAGATGTTCCTAGTAAGCCCTAAATGAGAGTGATACTTTTAATCATTAATAGTCTTATAATTCAAAGAATGATGCAAGATTTCTTTCTATTTTTCCAAATGTATGTCTTTGGCCCAACCCCAAAGCAGAAAATTTGGGAATGCACTGTATAGAAACCTGAGGACCTAAGAAAATAAAACCTTTGGAGAATCCCTGACAATCACATGCTCTGTTTTGTAGTAGTTGAGCCCAGCAGGGTCTTAGCAGGTGATCACCAACTCCTTCCAGCATCGTATGTCCAAAGGGAGGGTGGGGGACTCCCGGCACAGGCCTTCACTGTCCAGTCATTTCTGGCGGAGGGAGGTGGTGGAGTCTCTGGGCTGAGTCTCTTACTCTGCATGTGCAGCCTTAGGAGAGTGCCTTCTGGAGCAGTTCTCCGCTCTCTCAGGTCCAGAGGCCCCACTGGTAACTACAACCCCATGAAAGCATTCAGGAGCCTCAGTTAACTCCTAAAGCATAAAGGGCTCTGAAGGGACCATTTATTGCAACCCATTGTCCCCAAGTTCCAGTTTACATAGAAGGAAACTGAGGCATACTAAAGGTTAATGATTTATTCGGGGAGGTGAGGACTCAGCCAGGGCTAGGAGTCTGGCACTCAGACTCCTGGAATGCCAGATGCCATTCCAACTGTACCTTTGAATTCTCGACTGTGCATTGGAACCTGGGCACAGCTACAGTGCCCAGGCCACACCCAGACCAGTTAAATCAGAATCTCTGAGAATGAAGAACCCAGGCATCAACATCAGACAGCCAAGCTTGTCCACCACCACATTAGAGTATGAAGACCTGCATGTGAACACAAAAACGCCTTAGCTTCAGCTTCTGGTACTGTTCTAGAACCTATTCTGCTCCAAAGCCAAAGCCAAGAGATTCTGATGTAATTAGCTATACATTGAGATCATTCAAAACTGCCAGGTGACTCCAGCAAGCAGCTTAGGTTAAGAGCCACTGTTTTATTATAGCATCTTAATTTGAAACCGTACTTACTCTTGAAGGAAAACCATAAAACTTGAGCAAAAAAAAAACTTACCTTTTGGTTGCGAGGCAATCAATTGCATGTTAATCTGTATTCATATTTCAGGAAGTAGAAGTATTTGCAGTGCAGGGATTTTTAACTTGGCTTTATGTCTTTACACAGGGTGGAGTTAGATTTGTGTACATTTCACTCAACTGCTTCCATTTCCCAATTCAACAAAAATGCGTTGGCTTTGATTTCATATAAGCAATTATGAGCTATAAAGGATCAATCTGAATCAACAACATAATAAATAACCATCTTTAATATAATAGAAAGGATAGACGTTTGGTTAGTATCATGGAATGTTCTGTTAACATATGGTTCCCATAAACTGACAGAGACAAAAAGGCATTGAGTGAGTATCTCTTATTTGCTGAAGAACATGTCTGGGATGGAATTTCCATTCACATTAGATGAAAATTCCTGCTCGTGCCATTTTTTAAAGAATTCCTTTAAATTCCAGAGCTCTATAGCCCTTTTATTCACCTTCCAGCTATTATAGAGAAGCCTCAGGGAAAAGTGCCCCCCATTCCAACCCCCAACTGCTGCTCACCATGGGGAGACCCTAAACCCAGCTGCAGAGAGCACATTTCAAATAAGCAAAGTGAATCCTTGCTGAGTACAACACAGGCTACTCCAGTATCCTCAGCCAGGGAGTACAGGCCTGGTCCTGAGGCTCAAGTGCCTCTTCCTCAAATCCTGTACGGTTCTCAGGCATCCAGGACAGGAGCACCAGATTTTCCCCGATGCACAGGTGCAAGTGACCCACAAGGCTTCTGAAGGCTGTGTCAATCACCTACCCTTATCAGTTCTCCGTCCAACACTTAGAGACATAAAGCTGGGCTGGAAAAGTGATAAGGGGATGTGACCGGCTGGTAAAGAAGCTTTGGTGAAGCTTTTCAGGACCAGGTAAAAAGTGATATTTGATGTCCTGTTCCCCGATGCCCTATGCCATTCCTCCCCTGCCCCCAGATCACTTCCGTGTCCTGCTTTGTGCTGGCTCTCCCAGTCTCTCTCTTCCTGACACTTGGAGATGCATTTCTGCTTCTGCACACAGAAATTGAGAACCTCAGCCCTGGACATCTATGGAAAGTAATGGACTCTTTGCATTTTTAGTAAAATCATTTAAAAATAAAAAATATTTAAAATTATTAAATAAATCAAAGCAAGCAAAGTCTTTACCCAATGGCTTCTGTAGTCTGAGGTTCAGAGTCCAGTAGGTCCTTCTCCTCCCCAGGGTCTACTGCTCAGCCCACAACCACATGCCATTCATAAAGTCCCTGTAGCAAGTCTCCTCCTCCAACCAGGATTGGTCCTCCAGAGAGGCTGGCCCCAGGCCAGGACCAATCAGCCCACAAATCTGCTGCAGCTGGATGTGTCCACTGTGCTGCGTGGACTTGATGGGATTAGGCTGGGTGGAGTTTGGGTCTGGTGGGGAGTGAGTTCTCGTGCATTCAAGCTCACTGCCCTATCATGTCAGATTCTTCCTCTTAACTGTGTGACTTTCCACCCTGACTCATACACAGAATCTTTGAAAACCAAAAACTATAAACATTATTTCCATTGTAGAGACCTTACCATGGTTCTCTCTACTGGGATGAAATCAAATAATAGTCCAGATTGCAGGAATGCATTTCTATACAGCATTGCATTGTGGGAGTCCATCAGCTTTGGTCCCATCTTTTTGCCACTTTCTGATTGTGCAACCTTTTGAAAATTAATGAACCTCTTTGAGCCTTAGTTTCCTCACCTATGAAAAAGAGATACTACATTCATCCCTTGATACCCGTATGAGATTGATTTTAGGATCTCCTATTAAAAAAAAATCTGTGGATGCTGAAGACTCCCACATAAAATGGCATAGTATTTCCATATAACCGACATATATCCTCTCATATACTTCAAATCGTCTCTAGATTACTTATAATATCTAATATAACAGAAATTCAGTATAAATAGTTTAAGGAATGACAAGGGAGAAGTCCATACACGTTCAGTACAGACACAATTCTTTTTCCCAAATACGTTTTTTTCAGCACTGGAATTGAACCCAGGCCTTGGACATGCTAGGCCAGTGCCCTACCACTGAGACAAAACCCAGAACTTTCACAAATATTTTCAATCCATCATTGGTTGAATTCACAATTGAGGAGCCTAAATATACAGAGGACCAACTGTACCACCTAACTCCCAAGGTTGCTGTGAGAATTGAACAAGAAATGGATGGAAAGAGCTAATTTCACAACGCAGGCCACCTACTTCCTGGTAATGTAGCTGTTAGCAGATCTCTTGAATTCTCCAAATCTCAGTTAATTTTTCTGCACAGTAGGGGGTTATAATAGCTACCTCTTAGGGTTGTTCTGAGGATTCAAGTGTAGAGTACGAGGTTACCCAAGTGTGGGCTTTGTGGTTGAACTGGCCTGGATTAAAGTGCTGACTGTCCTTTACTGGCTCTGTGTGAGTCGCTCAGAATCTCTGACCATGTCATTTTCCACATCTGCAAAATGCCTATGGCAACCTGACCTCACAGAGCTGTGGTGAAGGCTACACGAGACGAGTGACCCACAGCCCTTGGCACAGAGAGTTTAGCAGATGTGTAGCTGCTACTGTTCACAAGACAGTGCCCCCATAGACAGTGACCTTGACACAGAAATGCCCACCTGGTGGCTACTACCCGTGAAATATTCCAAGAGGTCCCTTGCTTGGGCACAAGGATGGCTTCCCCAGGATTGAGCCAGGCAAATCCTGTGAATGAGCCTCCTTATGTGTAAGTTCCTTTGGAAACCAGCTCCTTCATCAGTACCAAGAGATTATACAGGGCCAGGGGACAGTATCAGGGCCTCTTGAGAGAAAAGAAGTGAGGCCCTCTGGCCCATGGAGCAGTCAAGCCAATCCCGGGACATGAGAAAGTAAGTGCTTGATATGCAAGGAGCCCAGCGAGGTGAGAGGAAGAACCTGGCCCGTAGTTGTTGGGCTGAGCCTACTCCAGCTACTCCTAAGGCCAGGCTCTGGGGATAGCTGGGCCTCCACAGTGGCAGTGTCTGTGGTCCAACCCCTTCATTTTACGGATGGGAATCCAGAGCCTGGGTTGAAACTGGGCCGGGCCTGACAGATGCAGTTCTCTGTTTCTGAATCTCACCCCAAGCATTCTCCTGATGCAGACCAGAAAGTGGGGTGTTTTCAGAGAGGAGGAAGGCAGCCTCTGGACAACAAGGAAAGGGGGAGCTGGGACTGACTGGCTAACTGCTGGACTGCAGGCTCCCATCAGCACCTCCCAAGGTCCCAAATGTGCCTGAAAAGAACGTGCAACGGCTCATTTCTTTTTCTGTAAAGCAGTTTTTCTGTCTGCTTTAGAACTCCCTCCTCATCTTTACAATGCTGGCCTCAGCCTCTGTAAACGCTAATAGGAACTTGGACACTGTTGAATACTCTGGATGTTCAAACTCAGAGTCTTCACAGTGATGCCCCTTACTCTTCTCCAGGCCAGATATAAAGGGACAGCTTTGGCAGGCAGAAGGAGCTCAGTTTCGAAGACCCCATTCCCATCACCTTGCTTCCCTGGCACAAACGACATTTCATTTTAGATGGATTGCTCAATATGTATATTTCTTAAAATCATTCCATTCAACTCATTTGCATGGATGCTTTTCATTCAATTTACTTCATCCAACACACAATGAAGAGACCATTCATTGCCAGGGGATACTGGAGATGGTGGGCATAGAGGGATGAATCTAGGCTCTGCATCCAAGGAAATGAGAAGCTCATGGCTGATGCTGCCTACGTGCCACAGAGCAGAGAAGGGAGCCACTTTCCCTCCAGCAGAAATGAGAGAGGGGGACATCCGGTAAATTAGTTAGGGTCCCAACTGGCAGGCAACAGGAAGTGCTAGGGTTCTGAGGAAAGTCTCATCTTAGTTGAGATGCTAAGCAGGAAGAAGGTTTGGGAGAGACTCATTATTTTCCATCTCAGGGTCTCTTCCAGATATCAAGGTCACCAACGGATAAGGGGAGTGCATCAACATAGCCACCTAACTATAATAGGGAGAGAAAAATCAGACCCAAGATACCCATGGCTCCAAGCTCAGCACAGTCCTGTGACCCACACAACCTTCACCACACTGTCCCTGACACTCCCTCCAACCTTCCTCACTCCAGTCCACCTTCCATGGCTAAGGCATAAGACAAGATGCTACTGCACCCTGATTAAGGCTTTTGTCCCTATAAAATGTCATCCACACAAGGAGGGGGCCACAGCCAGGGAGATCTGGAGGGGCTTCACCATAGCTGGTCCTGCAGCCCCACCAGGCCAGATGCTAGTGACCCTGTTGGCTCACTCACTCTGTGGTCCCAGAATTGTGACACTCTGTGACACCTCCAGCCTTCCTTCCCTTCCTTTTGTTTTATCTTCATGACTTTTTACTAAAACAAGTCCTAAACCTGCTGAAATACAAAGTATTACTGGACTGGAATTTTCCCACTGCCAGTACAAAACAGTTCCACAAGGCCAAGTTCTTCTCAGTGTCACCATTTTCTTTTTACAGAATTGAAAACAGATTCAGAGAGGTTAAGCAACCTGTCCAAGCCTTCACAGCTCATCAAAATTAGAAGCCAAAATATGTCTGTCTCCATCTGATTTCTCTACATCACCATCGCTCTCCCAGGGTACAAACCAGTGAATGAACATAGCATTCACCACCTCTCACAAAGATTCCAAGTCAGGCATGCTTTTGAAAACCATTTACCATTCCTTAACAGCCCAAAAACAAAAGGACAATCACATTAAGGAGAGAGGCTTAAAGGTGAAGCAAAATAATTGCTGAGATGCTAAACCACACCCTGCCCATCTTTCATGGGCATCTTGTCCCAAAAGTTACCCTGAGGATTCCCCCTAGTGCTTTCTCCAACTCCAGCAGTGACTGACTCTGTGGTTGGGAAATTCCACCCTCCCAGTTCTCAGCTGGGTGGTCTGTCACATTAGCTTTGCATCTCACATAATCCGTTCCTGCCGACTGACTGGTTCCACGCAGCCTGTCTGCCTGTCCGCTGGTAAGTTCCTCCTGGGCAGAGACATGGGTGACCTCAACCAGCCAAACTCCCCGACCCCAAAGCTGGCACAGACTGACTTGCCCCACAATTGGGGAATAACAGGCTGTGAACGGGACTGAATCACAACAGGCAGAGGGAAGAAAGATGACCAAGCACGGGCCCTCTTCAGCAGGTGCTGCTGCCTGGCTCAGCTGTGTTCAGGGCTATGACCGTCTGTCTCCTCTCTGGTCTCCATCCGGCTGGACTCACTTCATCCAGTTTAATGAGCTCAGGAATGTGCTCAGTTGAGATGCCTAGTGTTTGATTTGGAGTCTTTGAGCTGAAACGTGCCCCAGGCTCTGCTCATCCACCTGCAGGATTGCGCAGTTCAGCCCTCGGAGAGCAATCAGTGGCAAAAGCTAGCAACACCCGGAACAGGGACCGGAGCCTGCATTTAATGTATTATGAAATATAATAAACATCTAACAGGGCTGGCGTGCAGAGATTCTGCAGACCTGGCCTGGAATCTGGGGAAGGCTTTCAGCCTGCCTCCTGTGTCTCCCTCATAGCTGGAGGTGGCAGGCCAAGGACAGGCTACTCCCCTCCTTGAATACCACTTGGTTCTGAGGGTCCTGGACAGGTTTGCCGCTCTCTGAAGCCCACATGACAATCTGATGGTTTGTTCAGAAAGCCCTGTCTGAGCACCCGCATGTGCTGGGCTCTGAGATAAACCAGTGTCTCAGACTGGGCATGGGGAATGTGGAATGGAACATTAAGTAGAAAGTCACCACTAATGCAAATAAGAGAGAGAACAGGGGTGTGGAATTGAGGCCAGCATTTCTTGACCAGATGCAACACCTGGTTATGATTTCTGTCCTAACTCAAGGCTTAAATATATAAGAGAAGATTTTTTTAAATTTTCATATTGGGATGGTCCCAGAAAATCTGGGGTATAAATATAAAGTGGAACAACTGCTCAGAGCCAAGGAAGCTAACTGTATCTGGACAGAGGAGAGTGCATGGAGTATTTGTGCTGGACCTTGAAGGGTAAGCAGGAGAGGCTGGAGAGGTGGGAAGGGTCTTGAAGACCAAGCAAAAGGAAGGTGGTCCCTCTCCTGGAAGCCATGAGAGGATCACATACCTCTTGTCCTTTGTTTATTCTGTCTTCCCAGCTAGGATGGGCTGTCTTGAGTTTTGTCTTTTTTGTTCATTATTGTTTCCAAAGTGCCTGAGATGGAGGTTGCAGATAGTAGATGCTCAATATGTTTGGTGAATGAATGAATAAGCAAGGAAATTGTTTCCTTGCTGATGAGGATGGGAAGTAGCATTCAGGAATTTAAATTTTTGTTAATAGTGGTCACTGTTCTAATACTCTTAAAATTTAAAAACAAAACACAACATCAAGTTATCTAGCCTTTTCTTTCATGGCACACCAGCTAGTCAGCCAGTCGTCCTGGAAAAACCTGATTCTGACCTCCCCTTCTGAGAGCACTTGACCCTGAGGATTTTGATGTTTGGATTAAATTTACCCTCCCCACTCGGCAAACCCAAATCACTTGCAAGATCCTTATGGAGACCAGATGAAACCAATCCAGGAAAGGTAGCATCTCCCATCACAGAAAATAGCCTCATAGAATGGAGCTTGCTCTTTACTCCCCCTAAGAAGCCAGATATTACTTATACAATCATTTAATTCTGGAAAATGCACTATCTATATATACACTTATATCTATTATAGGGGGAAATATAGAAGAGCCAAGAGACTGGGGTGTGGGTGATATGGGGGAGATCCTGGATTAGGATCAGGGGCGTATCATATTATTACTACATATGCATTTATGATTATACAACACAACTCCTTGATAAAATTTTAAAAAATAAAAAAAAAATATTTTTTCCATTCCAAAAAAAAATAAAAGAAAGAAAGGAAATAAACCCACTACCACTGTACTAGCCAGCCACTTTGTCAAGCTGCCACAACCCTGCTGGGTTCTCTGATCATGGACAACACTGATTGCCAGGCTCTGTGAAGGCCCACCCCTCCCTGCCTGGCTCTGGAGGTCTCAGTGGCTCCCATGGTCCCCATAGCCCACTCCTGTCTCCTCTGCCCAACACTCAGGGCTCTAGGCTCACATGTTATCCATGACATCTTCTCATGAAGCTAAGGCCCCACATCAGACCCAAATACACCTAAATACACCCAATACACCCAAAGCCCAAATACACCCCCACTGTCCCTTCTCCATCTGTTTCTCCACTGCAGTTCTCTGCATTAGTAGTACAGAAGTACCTGCTCTGTCCAGTCCAGCTGTTTCCAAGTCTGCTCCGATGTCTGCCTGGATCCTGACAGGAGGAAGCCCCTCTGCTCTGGTCTGCCTTGATGTACAATCACCCCACTCTCCTTGGTCCTTATCTTCCTGCCTTCTACAGTAGTCGTTGTCCACTCCATCTTCCCTTGAAGGACAGAGGCTATCCCCTTCTTCAAAGCCCCTGAGTGTTGAGTGCCCTGTCTGCCATAGTGGATGCTTACAAATGCTTATCAAGTGAGAACTGTTGGCCCCCTCCACGCCCTTGACAAATGGCACAGGCAGGATGAAGGGGAAGCGGTGCATCGACAAATCCCTAACCAACTTTTCCCGACTGGGAGCACATCAGTGGGAAAATCATCAGGCTGTCTTCATTTACACAGTGCTCTTGGGCATCACTAGAGTTTAGATTTTGAATGTCACCCAAAGGCTTGGTCCCCAGACAGGTGCATTGGAAGGTGGTGGAGACTTTAGGAGTAGGGGTCTACTGGGAGTTCTTAGATCATTGTGGGTATCACCTTGAAGGAGATGGTGGGATCCTAGCCCCTCTTCACTGTTTTGCTTCCTGGTCATGAGTGGAGTGGTTTTGTTTCACTACATGCTGTCCTACCCCAGGCCCAAAGCAACAGGGCCAGCTCATCACAGACTAGAACTTCCAGAACGGGGAGCCAAAATAACCTTTTCCTTGTGTAAGTTCATAATCTTGTTGTTGTTGTTTTTTTTATAGAGGACTTAAACAGGCATCTTCTTCATGCCTCTTCTCTTTAGGACCTCAGTCATTGTTCTCTCCACAAACTCCTCCCAAACTCCACAAATCCATTCAATGTCACATGATTCGACACAGTCAGGCTTTCACATGACTCCAGCATTTTGCTGAATGGGACATTTCCTTTTAATTCAATATAATTTCTATCTTCTTGACAAAATGGAACTTCAAAAGATTCCCATATTTGCTTAGTATAAATGGAATCTCTTACAACATACATTTCCTGTACACTATGATGCGATGAACAAAAAGAAAATCCAAGCAATGTCCCATGCAGCAGCATCAGTAGCAAACACTGTCAAAGCCTTCACCCATATCCTGTTAACATCACCATTCCTGCACATGTCCTCTGCAGACATCTGCACTGCTCCACCCAAGGGCTTGTGCAGGGAACAAGCTGTATGTGCCAGGGAGTTCACACTCCTGGAGGGAAACGCGCCTTCAGGTAGACAGCTCTGTGGTGTGTCCTCCCAGAGGACCGCAGAGGTCTCCAGAAAGACAGCAGCTCACAATGGAAACCTGCTCACTCGCACACTCTGCATCGGTGTATTAGAGTTCTCTAGAGCACCATAACTAAAAGAGTGCATATAGAACCATAAGAGGGGATCCATAGATTGTTTTCATGATTAGAGGCTGGTTAGTCACACAAGGACCATCTGGAGACTGGAGATTTGGAGATACTAGTAGCTGGAAGCCCCAGAAGAAGGACCAATGAGGCAGCCCTGCTCAGAGGCTGAAGACCTGCAAGCTCCCAGAGAGTCACTAGTGTGAGTTCATATTCAAAAGCTGGAAAAGCTGGAGTCTGATATCCCCAGGGAATGAATGGCAGCCATCAATCAAGTCCCCACTAAAGAAGAGCCCACCTTGGGCATGCAGGTGGGCTTCCTCCTCCTGCCACTTCCTTTTTTTTAAAATCTTGCCTTGGTTTCTCTGACGCGTAGTTGTGCATGTGGTGGTGCTGGGGTTTGAACCCAGGTCCTCACTCATGCCAGGCAAGCGCTTCAACTGCTGAACCACCACTCCAGCCCCCTCCTCCTAGTTTTTGTTCCATCTGGGTCCCCAACCTATTGGATAGTGCCACCCACACTCAGAGACGGTCTTCCCTTCTTGGTTTGCTGGTGCACATGCCAATCATCTCTGGAAACACTCTCATAGACATGCAGGAGTGTGCTCTGTCAGTCTTCCAGGCATCTCTTTATCCAGTCCAGTTGACAACCAAGATGAACCATCACAATTGGCTTCCTTCTCTTTCTTGTTTCACTTTCTCACCCACACCCCAAAATAATCCACTTCCACCCAAGTCCTTGTCTTCTGAACAATCCTAGTTTAAGACAATCTTCTACCATTTTAAACTCTTATGTGGTCTAAAATTATGTGAACCCCTCCCAAAGAAAAAAAGTTTCACATGTTGAAATCCTGTCAGGTGAAGGCGTTAGGAGATCATTAAGTCATGACTGGGATTAGTGCCTAGACCCCCAAAGAAATATTTTGTTCCTTCCACCTTGGGAGGACATAGCAGGAACCATAGCATCATCTATGAGAAAGCAGGCCAGCACCTTGATCTTGGTCTTCCCAGCCTCTTGAACTGTGAGGAGTAAATTTCTGTTATTTATAAGCTATCCAGCTTATGGTAATTCATCATAGCAGCCTAAATGAACTAAGAGCCTGTTTTGCCAAGAGTATAGTATATGCTCCTCCTTCCTGACCAAACCCTCCTTTTAATCTGAAAATGGCAGGGAAAAGATGGAAGCAATTCTAGCCAGTGCAATAAGAAGCCTCAGGGATGTCTGTTACACATCATCAGATTTCAGAGCTCCAACATCCGCAGGCGCCGGCCCAGTTCAGCTCATGTCACCCTCGGTGCATCTAAAGATATTAAAAGAGAAGTGGTTTGTCACCCACCAGGTGAATGACAGAGCTGGAACAGAGACTAGTCTCATGACTCTCAAGTTCAGGACGGGACCCTCCATTGCCACTTTGCTGTGAATAGATTCAACCAAGTAGCAAATCCCACTAGGGTCACTAACTAAATTTACAACCAAAGAAAAACAAGCCCCAGCATTCCAACTGTCTCCTATGAATCCTGTAGAAACTTAAAATAGAAAGAACCTAGCCCTTTCTAAGCTCATGTGTCATATGAAAGCTTCTATATATCAAGGAGCAGTCAATTCTAGAAGCAATTATCTAGACAATTTAGTCCCGGGAGGTTTGCTCTAAAAAATCACCCCAATAACATCTCCAGATATTGTTTCAGTCTTGGTCCTTAGATCCAGGGCTTTTTAGCAGACATTCTTTTTTTCTTTTCTTTTCTTTTTTATGAGAGAGAGTCAATTTTATTTTTTCATCTGGTTTTTGTTTTTCCTCCGCTTACTTGTGTATGGGATGCTGGGGATCAAACCCAGTCCTCGGCTCTATCACAGAGCCACCTCTCCAACCCCACAGCAGACATTCTTAACCACCAGTTGAGCAGCCCCGTCTTCAGAAAGGGAAACATGTGGCTCAAAAAGAGCTTATTTGAATGCCCTTATTTTTTTTCCATAGTGCATCACAGAAAATAATGTGACTGCAGCAGTCATCCAGAAGATCAGTTAAGAAAGTCCAGGAGACAAAGTGAGCTACAGAAATGGTGCTTGGAGCAAGTGTGGGTCTGCGCCTCCAGCAGAGTAGGAGTCCCTGCAGAGTTGGGTCCTTTCATGTCCTCTCCACTTTGTGCTGTTCCCAGTTGATGAGGACACATCAAAGTTCCGCAGAAGAGTAAGCTTCTCCTGTAGAGCACAAGAGCTGTTTTCACAGCTTCGGACCCATCTGCGTTCAAGCAAACGCTTTTTGATTATGCATTGTGAAAGCAAAATGGAAGGAAGCAAAAATAACCTTCAGTCCAGGGCCCAAAATACCCACGCAGCCCATGTACACACAACCAAGGTGCAAGGAGTGTGGCTCATCCAGGGAGACTTCTCAGGTGTCTTCAAAGCAATCTAAAACTGAAGAGTAGATTAAAACGTTCCCACTCTCTGATCCTGCCATTTCCTTTCTTGCTGTCTCCTCTACCACACCTCCCCCCAAAATAGCAGAAAGTAGAAAGGAAAACCAGGTATAAAGATGTTCCCTTTAGTATTATATATAAGAACTAAAAAAGCAGAATTACCACAGTGGGCTCTGGGAGAACCAGGTTAACTTGACTGGTATATGCATTGTATGTAAAGCAGTGTATTAATCCAACCCGCTGCAGAGAAGAACAGGTCCACAGATGCATTGACATTCACCCCACCAAGAGGTGAAATCCTGCCCCGTCCCCACTTGAAACTGGGTGGGTCTTTGGGGCTGCCTTGATGGATGAAATGCTGCTGCATGATTTCCAGGACTAGAAAAGACACAGTTTCTGCTGGTTGATCCTTCTCGGGACACGTGGTTTATGACCCTTGAGCCGCCATGTAAGGAGTCAACTGCCCTGAAGCTGCCATGGGAAGAGACCCCAGGAGTAGGAGAACTGAGGATCCCCAGTCGCATGACTATTTGCAGTCCAAGAGCCAGACATGTACGAGAAGAAGACTTCAAGATGACACCATCCCAGCACCAACCACCATCTGACTGCAGCCACCTGAGTGGGGACTGCCTGGCTGCACCATGTCAACAGCGACCAGAGCAAAATAGATTGTCATTGTTAGGGGAAAGTTTGTTACACAGCAATCAATACCAAAATGGAGAGCCAAAGGGGGCTAGCATCCTACCCCAGGTCACATAACTAAGAAGCAGGAGAGCTGGAGGCGGATTCTAAACTCAGGTCTTCAGTTTAGGGACTGTGACAAGTGTGTGTGCAGTCTATTCTGCCACAACCCAAAATAGCTTGTACTAACTGTGCACAGAGGAAAGTGACCCGTCTCTTGCAGAACTCTTGTTGACTCTAACATGGTTTTTCCCAGAGCGTTCACTCTTTGCACCAGCAAGTGTGCAAAGCTCACAGCATAACAGAATGCCACAGTGGAGCAGTGCGTGAGTGGCACCCACAGCATCTGTCCCCCTCCACAGTTTGACACATGTGGTTTTTGGGAAATATTTATTGCCACTCCCTGGCAGTTGTGGACCATACCCTTGTCCTCTTGCTTCAACCCTTACTAACAGGATCAGAAGTGCCTGAGCCATCACATTCGTCCCCATACACAGGATGACACTGCTAGCATCTCACGGTCCCCATCCTCATCTCCACCACCTTCCTAGCCCATTCACTTTTCAGTTTGCAATACCCTAGTTTAAGATACCAAGAAGTTCTTCAGTCTGGAAGTGCATTCGTCTCTGTCTGACCTGGGTGTTCCCTATGGTTGCCTCACAGAACAGCTGTCCCCCTTGCCCCCTCCTATATAACAACTACTGCATTCATTTAGGAAAACTGGACTCTGTGACCTCTGTAGTCACTTCAAAGTACACTTATCAGCACCAGGTTATTAACAGTCTTGAGCCTTGGGTGGGGAGGCGGTTCTCACCTTCTCCTATGGAGGTCTGAAGACATTGGCAGACTCTCTTTCCTCTCTTTTCCAGCTCCAGCTAAACTGTGTCTATGCTGTGACTGTTAATGACCTGTTACCACCTCTGTTTCTCCTCCATGATCAGTCAGAGCCTCATGCCCTTCCGTTCATGGCACACACTATCCTCCTAATGGTCAGGGCACCACTGCTGATTCAGTTCACTCTGCACGAAGCTGCACCTTGCCCTTTGAAAGGACATACATAGGGGCTGGAGCGGTGGCTCAGCAGTTACAGCGATTACCTGGCATGCACGAGGACACAAGTTCAGACCCCAGCACCACATACACAATGGAGTGTCGGAGCAACAAAAGCCACATGAGAAACTAAATAAAATAGATTCTCTCTTTCTCTCTCTCTCACTCACTGTCCTTCTCTCTTAGAAAAAAAAAAAACATACATAGCAAGGACAGGTGTTGGCCTGCTCTACTGCGCGCAACCTAGCTGTCTCTGGAGAGCAAGAAGCAAGACCACACCTGTGGGAGGTATAGAATGAAAGTCCCTTTCTCTTGGAAAGTGCCCATCTGGATGCAATAAGGACACTGTAACACGTTGAAGGGAAGAAAAAAAAACTGTGACCTTGAAGGGAAGAAAAAAAACACCCAAATCCTAATCCCCGTTACCTGTGAATGCAACCTTACTTGGAAACTGGGTCTTTGCAGATGTATTTAAGTTAAGGAGCTTGAGCTTAAATCATATAGGACTAAGATGGGTCTTAAGTCCAATGACTGGTGTTCTTATAGTAAGGAGAGGGAGATCTGAGGCACGTGGGGGAGAAGAGCACTTGAGGATGGAGGCAGGGACTAGAGTGACACATCTACAAATTTAAGGACCACCAGAAGCCACCAGGATCTAGGAGAGAAGGAACTGACTGTGGAAACCCCTTGCTTTTGAATTTCTGGCCTCCAGAACCATGAAACTGTTGATTTGTTATTTTAGGCCACCAGGCTTGGGGTCATTTGTTAGCAGCAGTGACCAAAAACTAATATAGCACTGACAGGAGAGCCTGGAAGGAAATAAAATTGCCTCAGCTCAGTGGCTACCTAGGGAAGGGGTGGAGAGGGGAGGAGTCCCTGCAGAGTGTTGGCAGGATGGGCCAGGCTGGGGATTCCTAGAAAAGGGCCCTAAAGATGGATATTTTTATATGCTCCCCTGGGCTGCACTCCTTCTTTGTTCCCTTATAATTCTCAATAATGCATCATAATATTCAGGGACTGGGGTCAGCTGAGCAGGGGCAATTAAGGGGAAGGTCTGAGGAGCAAGAGGGGAACAGAGTTCCTTCTCCAGAGACCAGGGTGGGAACAGGGGAATCACTGGAATTTCTGGGCCCTACCAAGGATCATGGGCATCAGAGGCAGAATAGAAGAGAGGGTAGAGGAGTCCAGGATGCAAAGAGGCCCCCTCTGAGCAAAAGCGAGACTGTACCCAAGAAACCCCCCAAATAGAGCTGCAGGCCCTGATCCTGCACGGGAGCCATCTCTAACAGCAAAGGCAGTAGAGATTCATTTTAATCTGAGTAGTTAGAAGCAAAGTGACATTCTGCAATCACAGGCTGATGAAGCCCAAGAAATTTGAGATAGGTGACTCTGCTTCCCAAATAGCTAAGAAATTAACACCTCCCAAAATAGCTGTGTGAGAGCCCCACAGGGGCACAGCCTTGTTCTCGGATGGATGGCCGCTGTCCCTTTCCCTCCTCCTCCATGTTTCCCCTATCCCTCCCTTTCTCCTCAGTTTGCCACTTTCTTCCCTTCCTCTCTTTTGCCCTTTCTGTCCTGTGTCCCTGCCTTCTTCCTTCTAGACCCCCTCGTTCCTCTCCTCTCTGCTCCTCCTCCTGCAGGCCCCAAGCCACAGTTTGAGTTTCCCAAGGGCCCTAAAGCACCAAGGTCTCTCCCACTGAGGGTGTGTGCTGCAGTGCTGGCTGGCAGAGGAGCTGTCAGGCCTAGAGCTGCTGTCAGAAAGCCTCAGAGGGTGGCATTGTGAGGAGGAGGCACCCTGGAAGGACAGCTTTTTTTTTTTTTTTCCCAGGCTGAGAACCAAACTCGGGGCCTTGCGCGTGCTAGGCAAGTGCTCTGCCACAGAGCTAAATCCCCAACCCCGACAGCTCTTCTTATTAAAAAAAAAAAAAAAAAAAGTGGTCATAACAAACCATCATTCAATGAACAACCTTGGCTACATATGGAGCACCTACTGGGCACCAGCTCACCAGCACTGGGGGAGCACACGTTGCATAGTGCCCTGGGGAAAATATAAACCAGAAGGTATGGGCACACGGAGGGAGAAGTTCCACTCTTTCGAGGGGAGCAGGAGCAATTAATCTAAGGAAAGGGGACCATATGATTCACTCTCCAACCTAGGAACTTTGAAGAGTGGTGATCTCACTGGAGCAGAAAGCACAAACCAGAGCTGTCCCAGCCAACCAGGACATCCAGTCTCCCTAGGTCTGAAGACTGCTCGTGGGTACCCACTTAGATGATAAGCTTACTGCATTTCAGATAAATGATGTGACCTGTGTGAGGAGTTAAGTGTGTTGCTTATTTGGGGATACATCAGTTGTCAGGCACAGAGGAAGTGAATTTGCTTAGAAGACTGGAAAAGTCAGTTGAGAATCTTCTTTAAAAGGCCTCAGATATGCCCAGCATGGTGGAGCACACCTGTAATCCCAGCAGCTCTGGAGGCTGAGGCAGGAGGATCGCAAGTTCAAAGCCAGCCTTAGCAACTTAGCGAGGCCCTGAACAACTTAGCAAGACCCTGTCTCAAAATAAAAAATAAATAAAAAGAGCTGGAGGTGTAGCTCAATGGTCAAGTGCCCCTGGATTGAATCTCTGGAACCAAAAATGAAAAATAAAAAAATAAAAAAAATTCAGATGCATCGGCAAAGAGTTTTGTTTTTATTCCACAGGGATTAAATATAATGATTAAAGAAATGCTACTATCACCTCAATAGGATAAAAAAGGGACATAAAAGAAAAGAAGCATATAATCATAATCATATCACTGAATGGCAAAAAGTATTTTATAAATCACAGTATCTACTACTAATGAAAAATATACTTCATGAACTGAGAATACGATCTTGATGTAATAGAGATATAATATATATCTCAAAATGCCAACAGATGTTAAACATCATAGAGAAACACTACAGTTGTTACCATTCAAATAAGGACTAAGACAAGAACATCTCTATTGTTATAATTAGTGAGCATTGTTCTGGAGGCCTGGTCAATGTAACAAGGTAAGAAAACAAGTAAGACACAAAACTATTAAGAAAGGACATGACAAAATTATAGTTGTTCCCAAGCAATATAATTTTTTACCTGGAAAAAATCCATTAGAGTTTAGTAAAGTGAATTGTTATAAAATTAATATATAACTTCCAACAGCAATCTTAAATGCCATCTAAAGCAGTTAGAAAACATGATGGGAAAATTGTCCTCTGCAGAGATTGTATGAATATGTATGTACACCCATACATGTGTCTATTTGAAAATAAAACGAATAAGAAATATGTAAGACCTATGGGAAAAGATGCTAACCTTCATTGAGAAACATAAAAGAAGACTTTAATAATTGTAAATACAGAGCATTTCCTTGAGGCAGAAGATAATATTGAAAAGACCTCTAATCTCAATAAAAGTCATAATCAAATTTCACAACATTCAATTTTTTTATTTAAAGGCTTCCTGGGGGTACGAGAGCAGTGGCTCAGCGGTTACAGCACTTGCCCAGCATGAACTAGTTCACGGGTTCAAACCCCAGCATCACATACACAACTAAGTGTCTGAACAACAAAAGTCATGTGAAAAACTCCATAAAACTTGATTCTCTCCCTCTCTCTCTCTCTCACTGTCCTTCTCTCTTTAAAAAAAAAAAAGGCTTACTGGGACAATAAATTCATGCAATACCATGTAATAAACAAAAAGATGCTTGTGAAATGCAAAGTCCATGAGAGAGAATTGGCCACAAAGTGTGCCCTAAGAAGCTGCCATACTTAAAAAAGCATGCTACAAATCTCAGAAGCAACAAAGTCCTGAAACGGTTGACATGACATTCAAGTGACCTGAGCAAAATACATACATTTTCTGTCAAACTTCGAGGGGACTCATGGAAGCTAGAAATATCTCAAAATGGCAGGCAGTTCTTCTTCTCAAAGTGATGGAGACTTAAACCTGACTATTCCTTGATGGCTGACTGTTTTTCCTTCTGGCAAAACTTCCTGCATGGAAGCTTGAGAAAGTAAGAACCAAGTCAGCACTGAGGGAGAAAATGTGGAAAATGCCAACGTGGCAGAGACAGGAGCATCCAGCCAACGTCCATCAGCCCCGCCCCACCCCAGCTTCCTTGTTATGGGAAAGAGCATGTGACCAACTCTGGCCAATCCGCTGTGGGAGCACATGACATAGGCTGGCCCCCCACATGGAGGAGTCTGGTGTGACCTTCTGGTGGTCTCTTCCCTGCCACTGCAACCAAGGGAACTGAGTGTTTAAAATGGCACAGTCACACAGTAATAGACCTTCCATTAGCCAACCTTCAATGGACAGGTAGACAATGCAGTGGAAAAATGAATCTTTGTTGTAAGAAGCCACCAAGATACTGGGAATAAAGAGTTGCCATAGGATAAGCCAGTCTATTCTGACTACCGCTGCCCATCTCCTGGACGTGGGCATTTCAGAGCAGTGGCAGTGGTTCCAATTCAGAATACACATTAAAATCAAATAGAGCTTCTGATTTGATTGCTCCCAGGGTGACGCAGGGCTTGGTTGTCTTGACTGTCCCAGGGTTTTATACTTTGCAGCCCTGTTGCAAACATCACCACCCTAAGGCAAGAAGCCACATGTTCCATAAGGTAAAGTATTACCGAAAGTTCCTGTCTGAGTCGGCATCTGCTCTGCAGGCTTGGCTGTCTCCATATGGCAAGAAACAGATCTGCATTTTTCATTGGATTTCTACCATCCTGAGCTTGCATACAGTTGCTTTTCCTGAGAAGCTGTGCATATGTTTATGAGGCTAAGATCCAGGCGAGAGCACCACCTTTGCCCAGCGTTAGACACACCTCTATAAATAGGCCAGCAGGGCCTGGTGTGGGAGGCTCAAGCTGGAATGTTAATGTTCTACACGCAGAGCACTCAAAACCAAGACCCTCTCGGCTTTTGGAGGTGTGCCGATCTTGCACTCTTGTGTTCTGATGTCATTTCTCTTCTGGGTTAAGGACAGAAGCTGTGATTTCGAGTAGAGTTTCTGTTGTTTTGTCTGTCATCAGCTTGGGACCAGACGTCAGGCATGGAGCTCAGGTTCCAGGACGTACAAACAGGTTCATGATGCCCTTGTGGTTGGGGTGAGCAGGCCCCACTAGCTGAGAGCTGTCTGAGGAGACCCTCATATGAATTGCAACTCTATCCTAAAAGTTTAGTAAAGTCTCACCAAAACTGACAAACTGGTTTCTGTGGCACTATGGGATGTTAAGAGCCCTGTCATGCTGTGATGGAATTATAACTCCACGTCTCCTCTTCTACCCCCACCCTAGGCCTGCATGATGAGAACTGCTGTGATCTAATACCGATCAATGAACCCAGGGGCCCATGGAGAGGGACAGAGGCCAGCAGGAAACCAAACATACAGAGGCCCCAAATGACCCAGTACTCCATCCCTCTGAACATCCAGAGATAGGGAAGTGAACATCTGGAGCAAACATGCAAATCTGGCCAACTAGAGCTCAGAGCCGTGGCCATTTGGGAGATGTCAGAAATATGACGCCTTGTGTTCCCCAATAGTGACAAAGGTGGCATCTAACCAAAAAGGACCAGGGTTAGGAGAACTGTAGGGCTGGCCCCAGGATAGACAGCTGATCATCAAGGTCACAGTGTCAAAGCAACATGTGGCTCTGATCCAGAGAGCCACCAGAGTGCCTTATGGTGATGGTGGTCCATATCGGGGCAATAGTGCGCCAGCAGGATTGGAAGAGGGTAGTGAGGAGCGTGTGGAATTGAAATGGAACCCTGGACGGAAGCTGGGGGACTGGCCCAGGCAAGGATCCAGGCCTAGGCAAGCTCAGGGCAGCTATTTCCAGAGAGTAAACCAGGAAGCCCTGGACAAAAAGGCAGCCCTGGACAAAAATTCAGAGCAAGGAGCAATGACCCCGGCTCTGTATAGCACAGCGACTTGGGCTGCCCCTCCCATTAGCAAGAAGCTGGAGACACTGGGCAGCAAAGCAAGCCCCACACAAGGCCCTGTCCACCCAGTGCTGCTACACAGGCAACCTGCCATGCCTCTCTCAGGACCTGTGCAGTGCCGAGGCTGCAGTGTTTAAACTTAAGGTAGGAAAGGATGGACACAGCTCTTAGACCAGTGGATGCCACGGAGGAGGTGTTTGGTGGAAGGTCCACAGTGAATGAATGTGTCTAGACAGGGAGTGCCCTTTTACCTCCCACAGTGCCACTTCTACCTCCGCACATTCCCTTTGCACACATCCACTGCCTGTGTTCACAGTAATCCAGCTAAGACAGGAGGCTGCCCAGTAGGTCTGCAAATACCCAGCACACAGCCACTGCTTCCCATTCCTGGGCCAGAGGCAGACGTCACCAAATAATCCCAGCAGCCTTTCCCACCCAACCTGCATGGAGCCTTAGGTTCCTTCTAGTTGCTGCATTCCAGGTGGCCACCACCTGCCAGTCAGTGTTGGTTGCCACCAGACAATTGCCTTTAATTCCAAGAACAAGGTGATGCCTACCGGATCCAGCAGGGATGAATGGACTATAGCCCCCACTGACCAAGTCAAAGACCAAGTCAGCTGTGCCCCTCGAGTTAGGCCTTCTCTGTGCAGCTCTTACATTGCAAATGCAAAGTGAGGTCATGGGACAGGGGCTGCATGACCAACCTGACGTATCTATGAAGTGGCCCTTCGCAGAAAAGATTTTGTGACCCAGTCAGAGGCAAAGCATGCTCAAATTTGGTTTTCATTCCAGAATCATAAAATTGTTATGAAATGTATAGCTCACTGATGACCCCTGAGCTTATGATGTTTCAATTGATGATTTTTTTTTTACTTTACAATAGTGCAAAAGCACACCCATACAACTGTTCTGTGTTTCACTCTCAGCACAGTACTCAATAAATTACAAGAGTTATTTGGCACTTCATTATAAAATAGGCTTTGTGTTATTTTGCCCTACTCTAGGCTAAATGAACTGTTTTGAGGGTGTCTAAGGCTAGACTGGGCCATGATGTTCAGTAGATTAGTGTACTAATGCATTTTAGTATATCAGCTTACGATGGGTTTATCAGGACATAACTCCATTATAAACCAAGGAACATCTGTACATGAACCTATTTATAAAAAAGAAATGTAGACAGCCAGAGTTGGTATCTGAACTAAAACAATAAAAGACTAAAAAACCCCAACTATCCTGGGAGCCAAATGCTGACCAGCGTTCAGGAATTACCTGACCTAGTTGAGTCACCCTTGGCCTAAGGCTTCCTTCAACCCTCCCTGGAGTCAGAAGCCCTCCAGGTTGTGTTCTGTGGTCTTAGTGCTTCAAGCTTTCTGGAAGTCTGCAGGAAGCTTACCCTGTTCTGGCTTATTGTATGAGAACCCCAGGACAGGGGTCATCAAGAGTCCTTCCAGCTGCATGGCCACCTCCAGGTTCCCTGTCCAGGGTCAGCACAGAAAGATAGAGAAGGAAGATCCCACAGCTCCACCCTCTCCATTTGCCAATGACACCCACTTCCAATTAGGATGCAGTTACCAGGGCAACTCGGTTGCAGTCCCCTGGGCTCCTGGCTCTCTCAGGTCCTGCTCCCAGTTCCAGAGCTGATTAACATCAGAAGCATTGATTTACCCCCTGTTGCTTTTTCATAATCACCACCCATTCTCAGCTCTGGACTTTAAAACTACACACCTCTCCCTGGCAGAAGCATTTGCACAAAGCACATGCATAAGGCCTCCCCAGGTCTTAAACAGGGATTTCCTTACACTTCTGAATGGAAAAAGCACCTGTGGACCACACAGAAGCCCCTCTCTGCAGCCTTTCAGTGGGGAACACTAGAGAGTGTGGTAAAGACTAGTTCTCACCTATGTAAACAAAACATTGGGTCAGGGATCAGAGTTCCAACTTCCCTCCTAGTTCACAAACATGTGTGGTGCCAAGAATTATTAAGAGACCAGCTTGGGGCTGGAGCAGTGGCTCAGCAGTTACAGCACTTTCTTGGCATACACAAGGACCCAGGTTCAAACCCCAGCACCACACACACAACTAAGTATCAGAAAAACAAAACCCAGATGAAAATATACATAAAGTTGATTCTCATTCTCTCTCTCTCTCTCTCTCTCTCTCTCTCAAAAAAAAATGAAAAGAAAAAAAAGAGAGAGACTATGGCTGGGGGCTGGAGCAATGGCTCAGCCATAGAGTGCTTGCCTGGCATGAGTGAGGACCTGAGTTCAAACCCCAGCACCACAAGCACAACTAAGTGTCAGATAAACAAAAACCAGACAATAAATAAATAAAATTTACTCTCTTTTTCTCTCACTCCCTCCCTTTCTTTAAAAAATATATATATATTTAAAAAATAGAATATGGCTGGCTCTAGCTGTCTCAATAAAATGAGAAGGTATGACAAGACTGTAGGACAAGGTCCACACAGATTTACTGAAGTTGCTCATTCTAAATGATGATTGTTCATCTACCTGATCACCCAAATGAGAACACTTGGGGCCAGATCCTGAACAACGCTAAGACAAGACCAAGAAATTCTTTACTGAGACAAATTATTTTGCCTCAGCAAATTCCTGGGATAGAGTGATATATGAACCAAACATCTAATTTCTGAAAATTGATCTCTAACATCTACAAAATGGTCAGTAGCAGTTTGCATGTAAACCCTGGCTCACTCCTAGAACACCCAGAGACTTTAGATAGTCCCAATCCATACTCTCTGTCACCGTGAATGTGAATTTCAAGGGTCACCGTGTTCAGAGTTAGCCAGTCTGTCCCGTGACCAGCCCGTGTACTTTTCTCAGGTGGCCCTATGTGGTGTGTGTGTTCTCTCCAGGGAACCTTAAGTGCAAAAAAGCTATAAAATTCCTAGTTTCTCTCTCTCTTGGTCTGCATCTGATCTCAGGATAGCTCACCCAAGGTAATATGATTGGAACAATTGGAGACCAAGATTCTAAAACAGTGACAGCTAATGGGTCATTAATCAAGGGATATGAGTAAAAGAACTAAATTGAAAACCAAGAGAAATTTTCAAAAAAGAAAAGAATCCTACTGATGAGAGATCATACAGATCCAATTCCTTTCCTTTATTTAATAGGCTCAATAGATTAGTTTGGGATTTGCCAGAGATACTTTTCATCTTGATTTTATGGAGATACATAATATGACAACTCTATGAACATGTTGGAGCAATGAGAATCATGCGTCCAGGTCATTGGAAACCAGCTCAACAACTCTAACCAAAGACTGCTGATTAAAGACATTTGACACCTGGAAGAAGGTGAGAGCCACTCTTTAGACCCCACCGGGACTTGGATAGGATTTGGTAGACAAGTTTATCTTATTTACAAATGCCCTGAATTTGGGCACAGTACTGAGTAAGTCGGGATCCACAAAGCTCTAATCTGTATAGACCTGTGACTTGGTGCAAAGGCTCTGGGCTCAGTCTACCTGGGATCAGTCCCTAGCTCCACTGCTTGCTAGCTAGTGATCTCCGGGAAATTGTTTGGACTTTGAGTCTTAGTTCTATCTCTCAAATGAGTTTCTCCATCATTAAATCAATGGGAGAGTGGAACGGGATCACATCTGTAGAGAGCGTTGAGAAGAGTTAGCAGTCAGTGTCGCCTGGGTTGCTGGTCAGGGCTGGGAAATTGGGCAACTGTGACATCTGAGCAGCAAGGGTCCCTTTGAGAACAGCTGGCACACTCATATGAGGACCGTTGGAGGATGGATTATTTATAAGGTTTAAAGAACCTTGTATACAATTCTGTAACCCAGGGTAGCACAGACAAAGCTGTCCCCACTTCTAAGCCAGGTGAGGGAGGAAGGAAGCAGCTGTCAGAATCCAGAAGGACAAAGAGTCATGTAAAGGAGGGAACTGTGACCTGGAGTTGGAGGGCAACAAGTGAATCTTCTGAGGGGCAGGAAGTCAGGGAAATAAATACCCCAACCTCTCTCTGACTGCACTTGGAGCACCCCATTGGCCAAACCCAACAGGAAGCACAAGGACAGTTAGGCCTGGCCACACAAGTCAGCTTCTGGGGACAGAAAGCAGCATGGACGGAGGTGACCATAGATCTGGAGCAGGATAGACAGACACCTGGAACAAGCAGTTTCCATTTAATGGGAACAAAGGTAAAATCCTGCCTATAAATTCCAAGAAGCAATTGCAGTTATACACAGGACGGCAGATACCTGAGTCAAGAGCAGCATTTAGAAGCACTAACTTAGAGGATTCAGCTAGGCATAACCCAAGATTCATGTGTTTATTTGTTCAACAAGTGCAGGGACTATGTACCATGTCTCCAGACCTGCATTGGGCATGATGGCATAAGAATCAACAGAACAAGAATATATTCCAAGTAGGTGACATAAGTGGGCCCTCATACAAGCTCAATGGGTGTATGTTCAACACGTGAATGAATTAAGTCATTAAAGTATAATGTGACAGTGTCATGGATGAGTCAAGGACCGTTTTGAAAAGTCCAGTATCAACAAAGGATGATTTGGTTGCAGCAGTGGCTGGGAAACAGGGACAGGTAGCATGGGACCTGGTCACAACATTTATTGAAATGGTGAAAAAGAGGACTGGGAGACCTTGTTCTAGACAGGAATACATGGCATCCACAGGACCCTGACCCCCTCAGGTCCCAGCTACTAAGAGACACATAACATCAAATTGTAATGGTTTCCCAAATGTCCAAGACACCCCAAGTACAGAAGGCTGGTGGGGAGATGAGGCAGGTGAGGGACAGCAGCCAGCGTCCTCTTGGCTATCTCTGCTCGTGGCTGAGAGCACAAAACAGGCAGGCACCTGACATAGAAAAACCCCAGCTCTCCGGCAGGTGTTGCCCTATTGCATTGCTTAGGGAGGGGTCCCTGAAAGCTATCAGTCTGAAGGCCCTGGGAGGGGGCAAAAAGGAGTTCTGAACTTCTGCATGGGTGACTCAATCTCAGCAGTGAGCAGAGCAGGGTGTGGTCCTGGGAGTGTTAGGGTCAGCTCCTCAGTCACCAGGAAATGAGAAACCCAAGGAGCAGAGTCAATGAGCAATTTGAGGCTGCTGGTTTGACAAGGCCAGTCCAGGAGCTGGGGCAAGCAGTTAATCCCACTGCTTGCAGCATCATGAGCCTCCTGAACTAACATGCTACCAGCCCAGGTCTCAGCCAGGCAATAAGGTTTTCCTGAAGTCCTGAAAACCATATTTTGGAACCCCCTTCCCATCACTCCTAAAAGTCTTATATATACAGACTGCAAGACATGCTTAGTAGCCCAACCTAGCCATCTACAAGTTTTCTGATTTGGGGCAAGTCATCCAACATTTCTGAGGCTCAAAGTCTGCAACTATATGTTGGGAATAATCCTACTTCCCAGGGCTATTGTGAGGATCACATTAACTAATCATGGTGAAATGCTTAGCACGATGCCCGACGCAGAGCAGGGATTCAAGGGTTAGTTAGTGTTTTCAGCTTGCTCATCTGGTTGGTACTTTGCAGAAAGATCAGAATGGTTCACTCTGAAGCTCTGGGGATGAGAGTAATTGAGTGAATCTTGGGCACCAAACTATCATTGTGGCTTAGCAGAGGCAGACCATGGGGACAAGACACTTCCAGGTCTTCCGGTTATCAGTTCTTAAGTCTTTGAAGTTCCCCAGGGAGCAAGGTGAGCCTGTAGGACAAGGAAGCCAGACCACACCTGCAGGTGACAGAGGTTTGCAGGGTTCCAGGGCTCAGCTGACTCAGGGCCACTGAGACCTGACCATTTTCTTGGTCATTGGCCCTTCCGGGGGGCTTTTGCTTTCATTTTCTTTGGCTCCCTTAGCATTTCTCCATTTCACTGGCAAACACATTTGCTCAATGAGAATACTCTGAGATCTTTGAGTGTGAGAACCTTCTGGAAGACCCTAGAATTCCAGAGCCCTGGAGCCACCTGAACCAGGGCTGCTAACATGAACAGAGTAGCAGGCCACTTTAAGAAAGCAAATAAAATGCTGGACTCTTACCCCACTAAAACTGCTGCTACACACAAATTTTTCTTGAAATGTCAAAGATCTCATAAAGTTCCCAGCCAAGGAGTCATAGATCTTAGGTTAGAAACCCCAACCTCACCTGACCTCTCCCACTGCAGACGTGGGTTTGGAAATCCAGAGAGAAGGGAAGGGCCTTGGCCTAAGTCACACTGAAGTTATGGCAGGGCCATGGGGAACACTCCCACTGCGCCTCCTGATTCCACTTCTTAGACCTCTTCATGTTCCTCCCAGTGTGAAGATATGAGGAATGAGAGAAGGTGCCTGATATCCCGGTATCCAGAAAAATACCACCTTGGCTAGAAAGCAGGGTTACCTGTGTACAGCCCCACATTTGTCAAACCCTCGAAAAGAGCAGGGCTTCCCCCCAGGTGCCAGAACCCTCTCTTGCCACAAGGTGGCGCCTGTGTCATGTGTTAGATGGGAACACAGCCCCAAAAAACACCCTTGAAGATCAGAGTCCTCTGACTTCCTCCTCTGCTGACTACAGATGGGGAAACTGAGGTCAGGAGAAAGCAAAGGACTCCTGATTTGGACCAGGCAGTTATCTTCTTTCTCTGTGTTCTTCCTTCTCCCTTGTCCAACCCCAAGTAAGGCATTTAGACTAGAACAATGGACCTTCAGGTTAGTGCTTTCCCTGGGAGCAAGTCCTCAGACCTCCAGGCCTAGTGAGCCGGTGAGGGCCTCTGAGTTCCTCATCTTGTGCTACCACAAGCCCAGCCCTGTTTACTCATGTGACATACTGGGCTTTTATGTAAGATTTCATTCAAACAAAGTGTTCTGTGGCTAAAAGTAGTTTGGAAGTCCCTGGCCTAGATGTTCTTTAAGGGTGCCTATCACCCAGGAATCTGTGCCTTCAAACACCTAAAAACTTCCAAACAGACAAAAGCTTGTGGTACTGAAAACCTGGAGAATTCTGTGGGCAGCAGCAGAGCCGGGATCCAAACCCGGCAGCCTCCTGACTTCAGATGAGTGCTCTGTCATAGTCAGCAATGGGTGCTGTTAACTCGGCACGCACTTCGCACCAGGACTGTGCTTGCTCAGAGAAGGCGTCGCTTCCGTTTTTTAATCTACTTTCCCTAATATTTATAACTGTGAGTAGGAATGATCTCCCTACTCTACAGATGAGGAAACAGAGGCTCAAAGGATCTGTTTAGGATAGAAAGTGAGCCAGATGACCTCAGGGAGGAAATTATTCTGGTCTTCCTGTCTCTCCAGGGGAAATTGAGAAATAAAAGCAGAAAAACTGGGTACCCCCAGAGTGCACACCTGCAAGCCTCTCTCAGAGGCCCGGTCATGCCCCCATCCTTTGGATGTATCTGTCCATCCCCACAAACACTCAGTTCTTCCCTTCCTCCTTCCCACAGTGGACTCCCTGGGATCCCTGGTCTTGTTTCCCTGGCACCTGCCTGTCAGACTCACACAGACTCCAGCAAGCCCAAGGCCTGCATTGGGCAGACTACCTGGGTCCCAAATCCCTCCCCAGCTCACCATATCTGCAAGCCCACCACTAAGAGTGCTGAAACTAAAACCCCTGGAAGACATGAACGTTGATCTAAAATCAGACATTGGGATCCCAGAGTGAATGGGTATCCAGTCTTTTCTAGAAAGCAACCAGAGAAAGAAAAATGGCATAAAGCTTCCTGAAAGGACTGTGGTGATTTCTTGTGGGTGCCCTTGCCCTCCCACCTTCACATTCCAAAGTGTCTGTTCAGGGCCAGGCCCCGTGCTGGGTGCCACTGGAGAGATGGGTAACGTGTAGTTCTTTCCATGAGGAAGGCAGAGACCAATAAGCAGGACACCTCGTAAAGAGGGTTGCCATGTGTCCTGTGGAAACCCCACCCCAGGATGGGAGTCCGAAAGGATTCCCAAAGAGAATCAGGAAAGGCCAACTGGGCTATGTCCAGATTTCAAGGGACCTGAGGCTTACACAGGGCTGTGGTGTGTGTGTGTGTGTGTGTGTGTGAGTTCACCAGCAAGGAAGGGATAAGGAACCTCTTTTAGCAAAAGGATACAAAACCTAAATTGAGTACAAAATCTAAACTAATTTAGAACAAGAAATCACAACAAATTACAACTCATGTAAATCTTGAAAATGTTGCCAACTTTACAAAAGTCAGGAAAAAAATGCTACATCTTCATTAACATGCTTGACTTGACTCTAAACACACTTCTCTCCTACATTTTTGTCCGTTTGATCTTTAATGGCCTCTGCATGTGACCATAAGTCAGTGATGTAATTTTTTATTTTTTTGTCCATAGAACATAAAAATAAATCAATCTTTCTGTCAGCGTGGTAATCAGAAAAGAAAAAAAGTACTGTTGATAATTCCACAACTTAATATTTGTAGAGTGAATTGTTAGAATTGTCACCAATTTGGGAAAACCTCTACCTTTTACATATGAACTACAAAATTCAACACATTTCAAGTTTTCTTTCGCAAGGATTTAAATTCTTTTTAAATTACCAGCGCTAGTTAATCACTTTGTCACCAACAGACCTGTGGTAGCAGTGTATGACGTTTTCACGTTATCTTTGTCAACGTCAGTCATTATTCCAAATCAACAAGAAGTTTAGATCTTTTTCAAATACATCCCTGTGGTTTGTTTCCCATCATTAGCTGAACAAACTATCTGTGACCCAGCTCATCACCTATATTTAACATTTCTCTCTTCCCCTTAATGCATTACATGTTATAATTCACTCCTCGACGCCAGAGTAATTTCCTGCTTATCTTGTTATCTTTATAGCTTTTGTTTCATATTCTGTTGATTTTTTATTTGAATATTCTCTAGGTTATTTAATGAATTAATTGAAAGATAATTAAAAGAAGGGTCCCTGGGGCTGGAGTGGTGGCTCAGTGGTTTTGACGTTTTCCTGGCATGCACAAGGATGGGGGTTTGATCTCCAGCACCATGTTCACAACAAAGTGTCAGAGCAATGAAAGCCACATGAAAAACTAAATAAAATTGATTCTTTCTTTCACGCTCTCTGTCCCTCCCTCTCTCTTTAAAAAAAAAAAAAAAGAAGAAAGGTTCCCCCTTAGACATAGCCAAATTGGGGTCTGTGATGGCTTAGCTTGTTTTATATGAAGATTTCAAAATGCTTTTCCAAACTGCAGTTAGAATGGTGTATTTGAGCTTCATTGATTTTTTTAAATAAACTTTTTGTATCTTGTATCAGTGTTTGAGTTTCTGTTTTAAATCTTAAAAATACATTTAGACATCTTAAAATGCCTCCAGACCATATTGCAAGGTTTGAACTATGCATTTGGAGTTTGCACCAAGGAGAATTTGAGTTGGGAGAACATGTAGCTTGTTAGTGAGGTTCGCTGTCAATTCAAAGTTGAGTAAAATTCTTTCCAACTGTGTCAGTGTAGGAGGGGCTTTCAGGAATGTTCCCAATACATCCACCCATGCCAGCCCACCTGAGGTCATGAGTCTGAAGCACAGGGCCAAGGATTAGATCACAGTATGAATGACAGCAGGTGTGGCAGAGGAGACAAAGGGGTGAAAAGGGGCAGGAGGCTCAGCTACAGAAAAAATATCTTACCTGTGGAAAAGTTTTAAGACTTCAAGGTCAACAGGACACATGGCCAGCTCCGCTCCCTGGAGCCTGGGAACAGGCTGTGTGATGTTTCCTTGACTCCCTATAAATCTACCTCCGAGGAAAAGAAGAGGTATGTCGCAAAAGGGAAAGAGAATTCCAGGCAGAGGGAACAGCATGAGCAATGACATAGTGGCCATTCATTCAAAAATACATAACCCAGGAGACAGGAGGCTGGAACGAAAGAAGGTCTGTGTTCCCATCTCAGGAGGTTATACCACAGCTGGGTCAAAAGCCAGCACAGTGTTCCCAGATTATAGACACTGCTTTCCTCCCCCTCCACCTTCCTGAGGCTTTATCCTGCCTTTTCTTTCCTTCACACATTTTAAAAAATTCAATGTCAAAGGAACACATTATTAGACCCCTTTTAAAAAGAGAGTTTTTGTTTAAGTTCTCATCAGCCATTCAAGGAGAGAGGTACAGGAGGAAGACTTGAATGTAACAGCCATTCTATAGCTGGAATTTTTTTTAAAAGAGAGAGGGACAGTGAGAGAGAGAGAGAATCAATTTTATTTAGTTTTTCATGTGGCCTTCGTTGCTCCAACACTTGGTTGTGTATGTGGTGCTGGGGTTCAAACCCGCATCCTCGCACATGCCAGGCAAGCACTGTAACCGCTGAGCCAGTGCTCCAGCCCCGGATAGCTGGATTTTTTAATTGTACAGTGTCAAGCTTGATCCCAAGTGACAAACTCCTTCTCTTTAGAAATTATATGGATACAAGGGCTGGGTATGTCGCTCAGTGGTAGAGCACATGCCTAACATATACGAGGCCTTGGGTTCCTTCCCCAGTACCTAAAAAAAAAAAAAAAAGAAAGAAAAGACCAGAGACATCTGTGCATGCCCCCATTGGGCAGTTTTGAGCTCAAGAGTGATGGCTCCACATGAAGCAGAGACTGCTGCACAGAGGAAGGCCACATGACCCAGGACAGGTGCTGCATGGTTCACCGGCCCTATTCACCACCTTTGGCTGGTGTTGATTTAGACCTCACATTCCTGTGAGGCAGCTGGAGCAGTTACTAGTGTTCTTATTTTACAGTTGAGGGAACCAAGGCCCGTAGGGACCGGATGACTCATTGTAAACAGGTTAACAAGGCCCTGCTGTGTGAATCATGCTCTGCTGAGGACAGCGGCCCCAACGCTGGATAGATGTCCTATCAGTTGTCACAGGACAACCTGCCTTGGGAGACATGTCAGAGGTGATCCGAGCTGCCAGCCCACAGAGGGCCACCGCTGACCATGGGGCTGTGGAGCCGCTGTCCTTCCCACTCACCACCTCCCACCACCTCCCACTGATATTCAGGCTGCAGAGCTGAAGGTTGTGCAATATCGATCTACCGAAAATTTCCTGACCTCTAAGCCTCTGCTAAACTCAAGAGGACCTCGCCTCACAGAACCCTCTGCAGACACACAATGAGTAATAAAATAGATGGTGATGAAACTCTCCAAACCATTTGCATTGAGACCATCAGCCCATGCATTCAAAATTCCCTGAGGGCTGGAGAAGAGCAGCATGGTTCATCTCTGGCAGGATCCCCTTTGACATCGCCAGTCTAGGGAGTGCTGCTTTCTGTCTGAGTGCTGGACAGGAGGAAAAGCAGGGTGAGGGCGAGTGTTTCCTTCAGAAAATGCACATCTGAGGCTCCATAAACCATGAAATCCAATGCGCTCAGCATCACACAAACTCAGCTCTCCAGGGTCCTCATCCCAGAAGCCTCCATCCGCCCCCATGAGCAGGTGTAAGAGTTATTGGCAATTCTTGATAACTGTCTGATGCTCCACCAGGAGGGGCTTCTCCAGCTGGGGGTCTGGAGAGAGGGTCTAATCAGGTCAAAGACAGCCTTGAGCAAAGTTGTCTGATCCGATGTCCAAGATCCGGGAACTCAGGACCCTAGCCTGATCTCCCAGAAAGCATGAAATTCACACAAGTCATTTACACCTGCTTCTCACACCATAATGTGCACATATGTGCCCTGGGGATCTTCTTAAAGCAGATTCTAAGTTGGGGTGACCTGAGGGTCTGCATTTCTAACAAGCTCCCAGGTGCTGTCAGCTGCTCTGACCCACAGACCAGACTGGGTCTCCAGACTTTATATGGAGACCTCATTGAGTTTCCTTCCCAGGCTAAGTAAGTAGGGGAGAGGGGACAACAGGGTAGGGTAGACTGATGATGTGGACGGCCACAGCGTCAGTGACAGCAGCAGATGGAGCCACTTCTCTCCCACCCCGGAATTCAGAATTCAAAGGTGGTCCATGACGCCCCTGAAACCGTTTGATCAGTGTAGCATCCCTGGAAGGCATTGAATCAGCAATTGTTGCTTTGCTTCCTCTGCCTACCTGGTCCCTGCAATGTCATGCAAGGGGCCCATTTGCCCAACTTTATCACTTTGGAAAAAACATGCTATGTGGCTGAAAAATCACACTTGGTGCCAAGTTCCTTGGGGTTTGTTCAGTGTAGCTGGGCATTGCCTCTTACAAGCTGTAAGGTCTTAGAGAAACTCTCTGAGCTTCAGTTTCTTCATCAATAAAATGGGGGTGACAATGACATGTTATAAGGAGTTTAGAACACTCACTGAGAGATCTATAAGGTGCCAGTGCATAGTAAGTACTCAATAAATGTCAGGTGTCATCAAAAATAGTATAGTTTGTTATTATTAATAATCAGAAGCTGTACCAAAGCTCAAATGCAATAAAACTGGTTGGCCACTGGAAGCTGCTCTGGACTCCAGGGTTGTTGGCTCCTCCAAATCTCTTCCCTCCAGGATGAGTCACCAGTTGATAAATGATAGAATACAGTCTAGAGAGGCATACCAGAGGCCCCCTATTTCAAATCTTCCTGTGTCACCCAAACAATAAACCTCAGGAAGTGTGACAAGCAAGTCTGGAATTCAGCATTTGTGTCCGGGTATATTCATTTAGCATTTGAACTTAGGAGATGGCATTTGTTTCCTAGGGCTGCCATAACAAACACCAAAACTCAAGAGGCTTAAAACAGTAGAAACCATCCTCTCATCATCCTGAAATCCAGCTGTTAGTACACTTCCTCTGCAGCCCTGAGGAAGACTCCTTCCTTCCTTCTTCCAGCTTCTGGGGGCTCCAGGCATTCCTTGGTTTCCGACAGCGTGACTCCAGTCTCTGCCACTGTCTTCACATGTATCTCCTACATGTATCTGCTCTCTCCTATTCTTACAAAGATACCCATCATTGGTGTGAGCATCCACCCTAAATTAAGGATGACCTCACCTCAAGATCTCTAACAAACTTATCTGTGAAAACCCTATTTCCAAATCAGGTCACAGTCTGAGGTTCTGGGTATACGTGAGTTTGATCACTAAACGTATCTGCAAAAACCCTATTTCTGAATCAGGTCACAGTCTGAGGTTCTGGGTATATGTGAGTTCGATCCTGAGCCCAGTGCTTGGCCATGATGCAGTGGATACCCTCTGTGTATACATGTGGGGTGTGCAGAACAGCAGCACATTGGGGGCAAAAATCATGCCTTCCTTCCCTTGGCCAAAGGACCACACCAGAGGAGGATGGCCTGGTGCATGAGGAGTGTGGAAGGCTGATATACAAACAGCTCAAGGCACTGGGGGCATCCTGCCTGGAGGGTTTTAGAAAGATGTTCAATTACTATCTGCAATGCCTAAAGATGTGGAATAGTTGGGACCTTCTGGATGCTATCAAAGCAGGGGCTAAAGGGAGACCATGTTTGGCTCCATCCAAAGAATTTTCCAAAGATGTGGTCTCCTCCCTTTCCACCTGTCAGGAATATGGCTGTTTCCAGAGTGAGGCCCAATTCTCACTCAGTTCCCTGCTTGGGAATCCAGAGAAAGCAGCTAGTGGTCTGGGTGCAGGTATGGGGTTCAGCAGCAAGAGCAGTAAGAGATTCCTGGTTGCTCTTCTGCACCCACTCATCTCCCCTGAGCTTCACATCTGAAATTCACCATCTCCTAGAGATCTCCACCAGCTGCTCTCCCACCAGTGGGAGGTCTGGTCCCTTCGACTCTGACTGCATCATCTTACCACCCTTCCAGACGGGTCTTCCTGTCCTGCTCCACAGGAAACGGTCTCCCAACTTCAGCACTACTGATGTCGTGGGCTGAGTAGTTCTTGGTTCTGGGGGACTGTCCTGTGAATTGTGGGATGTTTGCCAGCCTCCACTTCATCTCTAGCCTCTACTGAAGAGATATTTGTAGCAGCATCCAACCTCCCAACTTCTGATAATTAAAAACATCTCCAGGTGTCTCCTAAGGCATAAAACATCCTGGGATTGAGAACCATCCCAGAGAGGAAGCTCCAGGCAACTGACTCAAAATCTGAGCACTAACCTAAACTCAGCTTCTTCCTCACCCCCTATCCAGTGGTTCTGCCTAATTTCCCTAGCATATTTTCCTCACTCTTCTCCAATCTATCCCAACCTCTCTAGTTCTGATATTGGAGTTCCGGTTCAAGGTTTCTCTTCCCACCTAGACTCTCAATAGACCAATTATTCCCTCTGCTCCAGTCAGTTTTACTAGCATCAGATCCACTGAATACATTTTCTACATTGCCCCTGAATCCTCTTTCCAAAGCAAACATCTGGCCATGTTGCTCCCTTTCTAAAACCCTAAAGTGGCCTCCCGTTGCCAACCAGATGAAGTCTATATCAGACCTGCCCAGTAAAACTTCCCAAGACAGTGGGGACACTTTGTATCTGCACTGCCTAGCATCACGGCCCTCAGCCATGTGCAGTCACCAAGCATTTGACATGTGGTCAGCGTGACGGAAGAACCCCTCCTTTGTTTTATTTAAAGTTAGCTTAGTGGACTGTGCAGGTCTGCATCATTGGCCTGCACAACCCTGCATGATCTTCTAGAGAGTTGGCTCTCAACATGGCATTGGAATCGAGTAGGAAACTGAAAAATCCCAATACCCAGTTGCTCAGAATCCCCAAAGGTGGGCCACAAGCCGTGGCATTTTCAAAGCTCCCTGGGTGGATCCACCGTTCATGTAAAGCTGAGAAGTGTAGCCCCGAACCCTGCCTCCCTCCCAGCCCCCTACCTCCAGGGCTCCCTGACACACACACTGCACCCAGCCCCAAACAAGTCAGTCATGCGAGTCACCATGTTCTGACTCCATGCCCTTATTCACATTCTGTTCCCTCTGCTCAGAATGCTCTTGTGTACCCTATTGGAACGACACACAAATTTGGTGGGGGTAGAGTGATAGTATCATTGAGCAGTTTTTAAGATGAGGGAAGGTGTCGGTTTGGACCACGACTTTCCTGGGCTGAGAGAGGCTGAGCCCTGCAAAAGAACTAGGTGGGGTGCTGAGCAGTTGCCTGCCCAGACAGGATGAGGATCCCTCAGGCAGCCACCACCCAAATCAGATTGTGCCAAGGAGCCAACAGACAAAGGTGACAGCTTAGCCAGCCCAGCCCCTGCATTGGCTAATTTTTCCAGATGACTTCTCAGAGGTCTGCTTCACTTGAGCACTGTACTCTAAACCTCAGGCTCCTCGTCCTTAAAACAGGGATGGTTAGGGCATCTACTTCTTAAGACTTTAGAGAAATTAAAAGAGATGATACCCATAAATGGAAGAGAACTGAACTTGTCATATGATAAACATTCAATCAGTGTTACTATTCATAGTGTTATGGACAGAGCTTAGACCCTATAAACATTTCATAATAAGGAGTCTTTATAGATGACATATAAATGTTGCAATAATCCATGTGTTTAGCATATTATATGATCTCATTTAATCTTCACAATGACAATGATGTACTATGGGTGCTATTACTATCATCATTCCCATCGTACAGATAAAGGCATTAAGGCTCAGAGTGGTTGATAACTTGCCCCAAGGTCACACAGCTGTGGATAGTGCCAGAATTTGAGTTAGCTCCAAATTCCATCTCCCCCTCATGTAGACTTTGAAAGTTCTGTAAATTGAGATTTGTCCCCCCATTTTATAGATGAAGAAATGGGCTCAGGGAAGTGCAGCAAGCTGCCCAAGAAGACATAACAAGGAAGAGGTAAGTAGAGGGTTCAGATTCAAGACCCACTCCAACACTGGTGTTTTTCTACCCAAGACTGGCAGCGCCTGCATCCTCACAAAACTAGTGTGAGTTGTTTTCAAAGAAACAGAGCCTTCGGAGCACAGCTTACGAAGGAAGGATTCCCTCTTTGCCATCCGTCGCCATGATCTCTGTGTGCTTTTAGCAATTAATTGCCACTACCAATTTCCACTATTACCCATCTCATTACACTCCTTTTTCATGCCCACTGCTGGCCTTGGGGCCAGGCTATGGTTTTGTGAAGGGAGCTGACCACCTGCAAAGTTGTGCCCCTGCAGTCACCTGCTGGGCCAAGCTGATGTCAGAGGAAACTGCCCCCAAACAGGCACAGGCTGCTTGGTGAGTTTAAATACCTGCCACTCTCAGAAGCCACACCTGGGAGGACAGGAGAAAGTCTCGCCAGCCAGAGCAGCTATCAACCACTTGGAAACACGAGAGCCAGTGTGAGAAGTGCCAGATGGCAATCCATCTGACCTTGATCCAGTCCCAACTGCTGCTGACACTGTATTCTCACCACCAGCACCCTCGGGATTGGGCATCCCTATGTTCACATACACCTCTGGGGGTAAAGGAGGAAAAGGGACATAATGGCTCACCTTTAGACAAACCACACTACTCTCGGCATACCCTGAGATTGTCCAGATTGTGAGTCCAGGCTCCAGACCAGGCCAGCACAGCATCCAGGCCTCTAGGCTGCAGCAGACCCCAGGAGAAAATGTGGCCTCTAAGCTATCCAACCTTCCTACCAACCTCCTAATGTGGCTGGGGTGAGCTGGTGCTACGGGAGCCCTGGGTGGGCAGACGGTTGGAAGTATGGTCCCGGGACCAGAGCTGAGCCTGGCTGGTGGCTCCCAAATCCTGAGAACTAGAAGGACACTTGTGAAGAGCAAAGCAGTGTCCCTAAGCCTGGTCTGAAGGGAGGGGGAGCAAAACCAACACCAGGAACATTTGCTAGGGGAGTGGGGCAGCTTCTTGCCTGTCCTTGTCCACCCTGTGCAGCCCAGTGGCTTTAGAGTCACCGTGCAGCTTGGTGAAAAGACATATAAGGCCTATGGCACTGTGGAGCCAGTGGCTGAAGAGGGGAACCCACTGATCTACCCCATGGCCATCTCAAGAGGGTTGGGACACTTACCAGCCCTGAACAGTATCCGGGGAACCTTCTCTGCCTCGATCAAAAAGAGATGCTGAGACAGCCTCAGGAGCCCAGTGTTGGAAGAGGTAGGACCTCTAGTTCAGAGTTGTTGGGTTCAAAATTGCATGTCATCCCAGATGATGACAACGGAAGCCTTAAACAGAACTTCAGGCCTGTGAATAGGTCCACACGGAGCCTGGGACTCTGAAATCAGGGCAATCCCAGGAAAGACTAGAGTTTAGGCAGCCAGGGAACCCAGTAGAGTTACAACCAGGGCAGCTGACCCAGAGGTGTGGCTCAGAAATGAGGAGGCTGCAAAGCCCAAGCATCCTTTTCAAGGAACTGGGGAGTACTCAAGGCCATGGCTATCCCCTTGCCTGTCCTCCTGGACATAATGTCCAATCGGCACAAGGAGTGAAGCGCTAGCAAGCAGGGGCCTAGAGAGAAAGACCTGGAAACACCATGGATGTGGGTAACTTTCAGGACCATTGAATCCTTCAAGTTGGAAGGGAGCATGGGGCTCACCCAGGCCAACACTGGGGCCCCCTGGTCATCCTGGAGGTAAGTGGCAGAGCTACAAGAAGATTCCAGATCACATGGTGCCTCCCACAACACTCGTCCCTTTCCCTACACAAGCATGGAATTGAGACTACTGCTCCTCCTCTCTCCCAGAGACAGCAGTGCTTCCAGATACTTCCGTTTACCCCAGATGTCTTGCACCGAACGTTCCCCTACCACGTTGCTGATGATTGTCTTCTGATCATAATTACCAGTACTAATTGTTTGGGGTACCCAACATACTTTACCTCATCTGACAGAGTCATCTTTCAATTCTATGAGGTATTTTGAACCCCTCCTTTACAGATAAGGAAACTGAGGCTCAGAATGGATAGATAATTGTGTTAGCCCTCTTTCCATTACTATAACAAAATGTCTGAGATAGTTGACTTATGGAGGAGAGGTTCATTTTGGCTCACAGTCTTGGAGGTTTGGGCCCATGGTTGGTTGGACCTATAATGCCTTTAGGCCTCTGGTGTGAGGCAGCACAGTGTGGCAGGAGCCTGCTGAGAAGCTGACCTGTTCACCTCAGGAGGCAGAGCAAAAAGACAGGAAGAGGAGGGGCTGGCTTCTGATGACCTTCCAGGACACACCCCCAATGACCGGAAGACCTCCCACTAGGCCCCACCTCTTAAAGGTTCCACCACTTGCGAACAGCACAATGGGCTGGACACCAAGCCTTTTAACACATGGGGACACTTTCCAAAGCCAGAGCAGTAGTTTATTCAAGGCCTCCAGTCATTAGTGACATAGCCAGGATTTAAATTTTTCTCTGAGACTTCACTGAAGCAAGTTAGCATATCCACTCCCCCTTCACCCAATGGGAGTCCACAACCATCCCTTTCTCTCTGACTCCATCCCAGAAGCACAGTCAGCCAGTGTGCAGACTCTCAGTCTCCACTTTTAAAATCATTAGCTTCAATCGTCAAGGACAAAAGTCTTGACGCAGACCTATGGGAACTCTGGAAATCCTGGGCACAGAGGTAAGTTCCTTCTGCTCTGGAGGTCCCCTGGAAATGAGTGAGCACTGGTTAGACCTCCCTAAGGTTCAAGGTGAAATAAACACTTGAGACTAAGAAATAGTGCTTCCGGCCAGGCCATTCCTCACACTTTCTTCGGGTTGGGGGAGGCCTGCTCTGGGGTCTGCATTCCAGAGTATCTTTCTCCAAGAGGGCTTGTGTGTGGCAGGTTCTTAAAGCTTCATGAAGTCGCCCTCAGCCCAGCTTCCACAAGGAAACAGTTTGGCAGAAAACTACAGTTTAAAAAAAAAAAAAAAGCATGAACAAGATAACGTGTGGAAAGAGCCAGGGCAGGGGCCCTATGGCCCTACCATCTCATCTGGGAAATAAGAATAACAAGACCCATTCGCCCCCACTGGGATTTTGAACACGCAGATTAATCACTAGGCATAGATGCCCAGCACAGATTAGCCCAGTTTAAACAAAGAAACACGACGCAGGTGTGCCTTCTCTTGAAAAGTGATTTAACGTTTGTCTTTTTAAATTTGGAAAAATATATCTCCAATTCCAAAACAATCCATATTGTTTACATTTTTTAAAATATTTTTAAACATCAAATACACAGAAGAGCACCTACTCAAACCAAAATTAACCATCTTCGCCTATAATGAAGTGAACGTTTCCTCACCCAGTCCCCAGTCCCTCTCCCTAGAAGGAACAACTGTGAGCTTCCTGGTGATGAGTGTCCTTCCAGGCCTCTATCTATGTTTAAATAAATACATGTTGACATGTGCAATCGATAAACGTGGTCAAAGGCATTCTAAGTAACCTCTTTATGTAAGAAAGAACAATAAGTATATTAAATAGGAAAAAATCAGGAAGTTTTAAAATATAAACATTGAGTGTGAGCACCCTATCCATACTGCAGAACTGACCTCTGCCTGCGGCCAGGGCTGTGGGCAGCTGGGGCTGCAAGAGCAGCTGGGACTCAGTCTGACCACTGACCCAGGCAGACCAGGAACACAGGCGGGAAATGTCAGGAGCACATCAGGGGAACCACGCTCATCGTCGTGGCATCAGCACACGCCTCTGGGGAGCTTCAAGAAGTGCTGTGAATTGAGCTGAAAGGCCCATTAGTTGGCCAGCTCTGGATCTTCCTGGACAGGCAACCCAGCCCACAGCCCACCGGAAGACACACCCAGATCACAGGATCCTTCAGGGTGTGATGGTGCGTCTGACCTTTGCTGACGCCCATAATAAATACCAACTGCTGAGGAACAACTCAACACGGGCATTTAATCCCCAAGACCAGCCCTGTAAGATAGATATTACTGACCACATGTACAGAGGGGGAAACTGAGGCTTGGAGGAGGGAAATCACCAGCCCACATTCCATCACACTCCATGGTGGTTAAAAGGCACAATGCAAGATAGCTGACTCTTCATATCCCTCCATAGGGAAGGTAAATTTCTTCCCACTTTACAGATAGGAAACTGAGGCCCAGAGAGGTCAGAATCCACATCCTCTCGATCTGAAAAGCCCTATTCCTCCCTCCAGGGACAGTGTGGGGGTGGCACTGCGGAAATTCAGAGAAGGATGGGTTGCATAACATGCCTCGTTCTCCACCAAAAGCTGCAAACACCCACTTTCCCCATTCACGAATCTGAGCATGAGTGGTGGGAGTCAGGGAAGGATATTTAAAAAAAAAAAAAAAAGTCTTCAGTCAGGGAATTTCACAGGATAATTATATAGTGAGGACACCAAATTAGCAGAAAGGGGGACTGTCAGATACAGCAGCCACACTGCACTGCTTATATCCACAGATTTGCAGCCAGCTCACAAGCTCCTGGGTGGGCTGGGGAACTCTCCCTCTAGCTCCTAAATATACATGTAGGAAGATGCTGCAGGAGGAGTCCTCAGAGACCACTGGCCTCCAATCCCCCTCATCTCACACTTAGGGAAACTGAGGTCCCTGGAAACGTTATGTGCTTGAAGTTGCAAAATGATCGACTCAGGACTGAGGGCCAGTCCCCCGACTCCAGCCCCACCCAGGCTCACTGAAGCCAAGAGACAGAAATAAACCATGCTTGGGCTTCTGGAGTCCAAAATAAATGCATGTACAGCTCTTTGCATTGTTACCATGGTTATAGATAACAAAGGCTGTGGCAAAGCACAGCAAATGAGTTAATGATGAGAGAGAAACTTCCAACAGTGACATGTTCTGCATGAATGAATCACTTTCCTAATTTGGTGGCAAGCTGCCCCCAGTGGCAGGGCAGGCTTGGTAGTGAGCAGTAGAGTAATGATGGTTAGAGGTGAGAGCCGGCATACGGCACAATTCGTCACCTGTCTCCCTCCCTCCCCACTCCCTCCACCGCCACACACCGGGTATGAACAACAGGAACCTCACAAGATCAGTTCCAGCCTGACTCCCTTGGCCAGCAGTGGCTATGTTCTCTGAGGTGCACCCCTGGCCAGCAGCTGGTTCTTGGTGGGTTGGGGTGGTGAGGTGCTCTCTGAAAGGTCTCAGTAAGAACTGAGTAAGGCAACACACATCAGTCTCCCATGAGACCTTGCTTGATCACTGGGTGACTTTTCTGTACATCCTCAAGCTCCTGAGGCACCCGGTTCCAATCATTGCTGTGGCGGTGATTTGAAAAACTGGCTCCTCCCCTTACACATTCCTCTTTGCAAAGTGACTTCGCAGCTCATGCCTCAGAGAGAGTCCATTTCCCCTCTTTTTGAATCAGCACTGTCCTTTTAATTTGTTTTGACCAATGGAATGTGTCCCTGAGCCTGAGTACTCAAGTCCTTTGTCCCTGACCCGGGAATCTCTGCCAGACATTCCTGAAACATCCACAGGCCAATCTATGCACATAAATAGAGTACAATCAAATCCCAGGTCCAGGAACCAGGCATGCTCTTGCCTTAGGACCGTTGCAGCCTCTGCACCCTTAGCCCCAAACACTTTGCGCTCAGCAATCCACATGGTTTGCTCTCTAACTTCCTTCAAATCTGTGTTGTTGGACCTGGTATTCCGAGCAGCAGAGGCTGATGTTATGGTGGAATTAACTGTTCAAAGCTTTTACTAGGGGGCATGCATTTGTGAAGGGAGACAGGGATGGAGCAGGGACTGCAGTGACCCAGCTCTAGTGCATTCTCAGGAAGTTTCAGCAAAACCCTTGGGAGTCCCTGAACTTGAGCATGCTGAGGAAGGCCTCCTCTCTCCCAAGAAGGTCAACCACTGGCAGCAGCAACAGCGAGAACAGACTCCACGCAAAGGCAGCAATGGGCTTCAAAGCAGAGTAGCTGTGACCTTGGCTCCTTACTCCCTGCAAAAGGAGAGCTGTAGGATGCCTCTCACTGCCACAAGGAAGCCTCAACTTAGACGACCCTTCACTCTCGCCCTCCCTGATCACCCCGATAAAAGAGGAAGTCCCTAACATTCTTTCCCACTTTGTGCTTTTTAATTACACATATCATCTACTGATTGTATGATGACTTGATGATTTTTTTCTCTCTTTTTTTAAAATTTTAACTGGTTCAGCATCAACTTACATACTGAAGGGATTCGTTAGTTCATCTTCACACAAGCATACAATATTGACAGAGTTGCTTTAACTGGATCCTTATCCAGTATCTACCCCACTTCCCCTACTCCCCAATATCATGGCTCCTTGTAGTTAATTCTTCCAAGTTACAGAAATTAGTGACTATATACAGGTAATTTACACATTGAGATTACTAAATTTATATGCCTGTCTGGATATATTTGGGGTTCTCATAGAAGTCAAATGTACTCTACAGTATTGTACACTCCCCGTTTACCCTCCCTCCCTCTTACCACTAAAAATTAAACTTCATGGCAGCAGCGATTTTTAGAGTCTTGTTCACTGATATATCCCCAGAACACCGAACTGTGTCTGGCATTCAAAAAATTTTTAAAGTGTCAAATGACTGAATGAAATAAGAAATATCCCCTGATGAGTATTGAAGGGCTACTATCAAACTGCGTAAACCCCATATGGGTTGACCGTTCATGTCCTCCCCAAATTCACATGCTATAGCTTTAAGCTCCAATGTGATAATATTTGGAATTGGAGCCTGAGGAAATAATCAGGGTGAGATGAGGTCACAGGGTGGGCTCTCATGATGGAATTAGATTCCATATAAAGAACAGATCAAAGAGCTTGCTCAGTGGCCACGCGCATTCAGAGGAAAAGCCCTCTGAGCACAAGGGGAGACAGCGGCCATCAGGGAACCAGCGTAGCGTCCTTAACAGAAAACCAATCATTCTGTCCAGCATCTCGTTCTTGGACTTCCCAGCCTCCAGAACTGTAAAAAAATAAATACCTATCGCTTAAGCCACCCAGCCTATGGCATGCATTCTGCTATGGCAGCTGCGACACCCCCAAGTCCAATGTTAGCACACACGGTGAAGCATCAGTAAATGTTCAGGCCACTCTAAATAATGCACCAAGATAAATATGTTTTTATTTTCCATTACTCCAAATATCAACCGGAAGTAGGACTGACTTTCTGGTGGCTGCTACTGGTTGACAAGGAGACAGGAAAAAACATGTTTGAGTGAGTGGTGGTGGCGAGTATATATGAAATGGGGAAGGGGGACAATATCATTGGTCAAGCCTCTAATTTCCCATTCACTTGGATTTCCTGTCTCACAAAATCCCAGACACTGTCATGCGACAGTGACAGGCAAAAGTGGGCTGGCCATGGGCTCATCAGCCCCTGAGCTATGGGGCAGTTTTCCCTACCTTGTTGCTATGACAACAGAATCTAGCTGCAGGTGCCCACCTGTCACCAATACCGGGCCAGACTTGATTGCATCTGAACACGCCTGTCTGTGTGGAGAAGGAAGAAGCAAACATGAAAAGGCCTTGTGTAGCCCCTGGAAACTGTAGGTGGCAGTTAGGAAGCAAGTCTGGGATGCAGATCTGTTGACTTTCTCTGCTGGATGCCTGTGCCCTTAGGTGTGTGCACAGAAACCCAAGGCTGCCCTCTTCCTGTGGCAGGATGGCTGTGAACACAGTAGGTACTGCGATTCTCCATGTGCAAGCACTAGGGCTCCAAGGTTCAAACGAGGCACTTTCTGCACCCTCCCCACTCCTGCCACTTCCCACATCCCTGCTTCTGCCAGGAATTCATCACCTGCCCAGATCCATTACTTGTTTGTCTGTTCACCTCCAAACCAAGGGAGGGATGGGAGTTGGGGGCTCTGTCCTGCTCCCCTGACTGCTGGCCCATAAGACCCACCCCTCTTCCACTCAGAACCTATTCTGCTCCTAGTGTTGGTGGCACAGAAGATGTATTACTCCCTGATGGCCAGGCAAGAGCTGCAGGCTCTATGGTCACTGTCATCGCTGAGGCTTTCGGTGAGCTCTTCTCCCCTCACCCCTCCTGGGGAGAGCTTTGCAGCACCCCTCCCTCACCATGGCCACCCTCCTGGGCCAAGCCACCTCCTCCTGTCCATTTGCACTATTACAGCAGCCTCCTCTGCCACTCCTCCCTGCCTGCTGCACTCTGGAACAGCTTGGGCTCAGGGTCTCACCACATCTTTCAGGACTATGACTCTTCTAACCCCTGGGCCAACACACAGTTTCAAGGCTTAAAGCTCACTCCTCAAACAAGACCCAGCACTGGAGTAGTGGCAGGGGAGGGAGAGGGTAATCACCAGGATATCTCCTCCAGTCTCTTCATCTCCCCTGCTCTACCACCAGGGCAGATACCCAAACTCCCCCTGCTCCTCTAGGCCAAGACAACAAGCCCTATACACATCAACACAAGTAAGCAGGTTCTTGAAGGTCAAGGTGCTCCCCCGTCCCCGCCATCCCACATGCTCCAGCTCTGTTCCAGGCAGCACATCCTGTTATTTCAGTAATTTTTTTTAATTTCAGTAATTTATAGCAGACACATTTCTCCTGGCTACAAGTAACAGAATCCCAACACAGAACATTCCATACATCTGTTATCTCATGTAAGAAGCCCAGAGGTAGGGCAATTCCAGGTCCAACCAGTTCTGCAATTCAACATTATCAGGGATCCAATTCTTTCCCTTTTATTTTTTTTTTCTGGCCTTATCAGCTCAAGGAAGCTCATCTCCCCTCACGGTCTCAAAATGCCTGCTACAGTTCCAAGCATCACATGCAGACCAACAACAAACAATAGTAGAAAAGAATTTACCATCTCTTACCTTTTCAAAGCAAGAAACTTTCCTAGAACTCCTCTGGTAGTCTCCCTGTCAAAACTCACTGGCCAGAATCATGTACATGCCCATTTCTAATCCAATCACTGGCAAGAGGGTTAGAGTCACCATGATTGGCTTACACTGATAAAGGGGAACACACCCCCATTTGGACTAGAGCAAGGGCCCTGTTCACCTGGTAGTGAACTGAACTGGGGTTTTGTAAGCCAGGATGAAGAGGATGGCTGTCAGGCTAGTCCAAGCAGGTGGGCTAGTCCTTCTCCAAAGATAGGCCAGGACCTGGGTCTGTGAGCAGAAAACCGGGGAAGGAAAGAACCACTGGCAGGCGGACACCAAGGACATGGTCCAACCTAGAGAAGGTGAGCACAGAACAAAGGCAATGGAGGTGAGAGATGAAAAGAGAGGACAGATGGAAGAGAAAGCACAGCCTGAGAGTCAATGGCAACTCCCTGGCTAGGAGGATGTGCAAACCAGGAGTGGAAGATGACTTGGGGTTCCAGCCAGGGTAATTCTGAGGATAGTGGCACGGTGGGTGGACATATGTGTTCTGGATAATCACAAGCTCCATGCAAACAGGACTTAACGGTTTCCAAGCTCACTGGTGTCATTTGGTCCTCAGAGCAGCCCTGCCATCTAGGCAAGCTGGGACAGGTAGTAGCAACCCCGTTTTGCAGATGAGGACACTGATATTTGTTGGTAGCATGAGCCTTGTGCCTAAGGTGACAGAGCCTGGAACTGTGACACAATCCAGACACCGGAGCTAGGGTTAGCAGGAGCTGGGCTAGGATCTCTTGGATTGCTGCTCTCAGTCTCTGTGCAAGAGAGCTGGCTCCATTTTCTGGCTTCAAAAATTGAAATTTTACCAGGCTTAGTGGCGCACACTTGTAATTCCAGCAGCTTGGGATGCTAAGGCAGGAGGATCACAAGTTCAAAGCCAGCCTCAGCAACTTAGGTCCTAAGCAACTCAGCAAGATCCTACCTCAAAATTTAAAAAGATTGAAAAAAAAAGAAAAAAACCAGGGCTGGGCATTTGGCTCAGTGATTGAGTGCCCTGGGTTCAATCCCTGGTATCCAAAAAAAAGTTGAAATTTCTCCTTTCTCTGTGGTTCTTTTATTGTTCAGTCTCAAAGGGACCAATTTTCTTGTATTATATTTAACTGATACTTTTGAAGCATAATAATTGGACATTTTAAATTTTTTTCTCAAAAAGGTGAAGGACTTTCTAAGCATGGCTCAAATGCAGAAGCTGAAAAAGAGTAAGGGGCAGGAAGAGACAGGAAAAGACTGATACAACATTGCAAAGATCTGCATTAACAAAATCAAAATGCAGTGTAAGAAAAATCCAATATTTCCAATTCATATCACCAAAAAAGGGCTAATTATCCTAATGGGCAAAAAGGAAAAAACCCTCTGCATATTGATCTGGGAGGGAAAGAAAAGACCAATAAACAAAGGAAGTAGGGAAAGGCTATGAATGGACAGATTTCAGAAAAGAAAATGCACATGTTTCTTGGATCTATGAAAATGCGCTCGGCTTCTAATTAAATGCACTGGTGAACCATGTTTTACCTGATGGTTTGTCAGTATGAAGACTGATACTCTTTGGTGAGAATAAGAGAAATGGTTGCTCATACGTAGTTGGCATAAGAATCAACTGTTATGAATTTTACGGAAGAGAAGCAATAATGCTATTATAAAGATATGAGTTATCACCCTGAAATCCCACTTTCAGCATTTCTAATGCAGAAATACCTTTGTATCACATTACAAAGGTACAAACTCATGTTAAAATATTGTTTGCAAAAACAAATGATTGGGCATGACCTAAAACTCCATCAGCTGGAGACTGGTCATTAAATTCCGATCCATCCATCTAAAAAAGAAAGAAATGGGATGGCACAGATTTGGAAAAACCTCCAAGATATATTCACTGAAAAACAAGGAGCAGAGAAGTATATGTAGCTTACTGCCATTAATGCCTATTATGTATATATATGAGAATTTCCACAGAGGTGCAGAACTCCCCCCGAAGGATAAATAAGAAATTGGTAACACAGGTTGCTTTTGGGGAGGGAAGCTCAGTAACTGGGAATAGGGAAGCAAGAGAAGATTTTTCTTCAAAACACTTTAATGGTCCCAATTTTTGGTGCCCATATGAATTTAGTATCTATTAATAAATTAGATATAAAACAGAATGGAAATACAAGGGTACACCAAAAAGATGAAAACTGTAGTTTGCAAGTGCTGGGTTAGAGGGTTGGAAATGGACATTGTGTTAGTTTTCTACGCTGAAAAACAGCTAGTCACTGTTTGGCAGCTTAAAAGAGCACACATTTAGCATGTCACCATTGCCATCGGTCAGAAAGCCAGACGCAGCTTGGCTGAGCCTTGTGCTCATCATTTTGCAAAGCTGGAATCTAAAGCACAAGGCGGGCTGGAATTGGGTGGGCTGCATTCTCATCTGGAGGCTTGACTGAGGAAGAGTCTAATTCCAAATTTATTCAGGTTGTTGGCAGGATGTGTTTCCATCCGGCCCTAAGGCTGAGGACCCTGGCTTTCTGCTGGTTTTTGGCTAGAGGCCACACCTAGATTCTGGAGGCTTCCTGCACTTCCCTGCCATGTGAGAGTTTCCAGCAATCCACTTCCTTCATCAAGCCCAAAAGGAGAGTTTCTCTCTCCAGTCTCCTGAGATGGAGTCTTAGGTGACAAAAACATCATCACAGGAGTGACATCCCATCATCCCTGCCTATTCCATTGGTTAGAAGCAAGTCACAGGTCCCACTCTCACTCAAGGGCAGGGGATTGTGCAAAGACAGACTCCAGGAGGCACAGATCACAGGAGGACACCTGCGATCTTCCCCTGGCCTCTGAGTGGTTTCTCATAGTGATAGGAGATCCTCACCACTCACCGTGGAGGTGACAGGCATCCAGCACTACTGAGCTTGGGGGCAGTGGGGTCTGCAAATGCCCCAAGTTCTTTTTGCCAAATTCCCTCCAAAGCATGGTCTCTATCCAGAGAGCCCTCTCACTGGGAAGGTCGGTTTCCCCCACATTGAGAAGCTGGAACTTCTTTTGGCCAGCGTCCGGAGGGTTCTCCAGGCCAGGCCAATCTGTCTGAACCCCCAGTCCATGTCCTCTGTCTCCTCTGGCAACTTCCCTCACTCCTGAGGTCCCCATTCAGAAGCTCAGTCAGGGATCTTCTCCCAGACTCGTTTGTAATTCAACCCATGATAGAAGCTCCTTGGGCAGCTCCAGGGCTGTGCATTTTGCCCTGTTCTTGAATGTATCACCAATGTCACCATCATAACAGCCACCATATCTCAATGGTTTTATATTTGCCTGGTTTGTTTCTAAGCCTCACAGTAAGCTTGCTAGATGAGTGTTTTAAATCTGCATTTGGCACATGAGTAACCTCAGACCCAGAGAGGTTTGGAATTGCCTGAGACTACTCAGCCCAGGAAAGAAACAGGATTCAAACCAAGCCTATCGATTATGAAAGCCCCTGTCCTTCTTCTTCGTGTGGCTTCCTGCTGCTTATCAAATCCAGGTCATGTGGTCAGCCTTGCAGTACAGTGACCACACAGTGACTCACAGGGTCTCTGCCTCCATGCACAGGGTCTGTCGCCCCCACAGGAAGACAGCCCTTCACAGCCTTCCTTCTGGCAGCTCTGTGGGGGAAACACTCTGAGCTCAAACCTCAGAGCCCCTCTCTCTGCCAAAACCACCCAGGCCCCCCAGCCTCCTCTCCTCACCTTTCCATCTGGGAAGAGAAGAATTATTTCCAGGACACCCTTAGGATTCCACTCTCCTATCACATGAGGCAAAAGCATCAAACCTGGAACTGACAGACCCTGCAAAGTCATTTGGTCCAAACATGCCCTTCAGTGCTCAAATAATTCCTCTGCATCCCATCCCTCCCCAGGGCGGCATCGGCTTCTGTTTACTGACCTCCAATGACAATGAGTTCATTACTACACGAGGGAAACCCAGGCTAAGCAAACCCAGGCCTCCCCACCAAAGAGCTGAATTTAATGGTCTGGTCAATAAGTGGACTTCTCAAATATACTGGGAAGAACAACCAAGAAGAGATTTTTACAAATTCATCATGTAAAAAAGGATCACAGAATAAGAAGCTAAACCTCAAGGCAAGTTCATGATATCCTTCCTCTGATGGATCCCTGTCTTAGGGCACTGGTGCTGCTATAACAGAATACCTGAGGATGGGTGATTTATAAATCACAGAAATGTATTTCTCACAGTTCTGGAGGCTGTGGAGTCCAAGCTCAAGGTACCAGTATCTGGTGTCTATTGAGGGCCCTTTTGCTGGTCCTCACATGGTAGAAGGCAGAGAGCAAGACAGAAAATGACACAGGCAGCCTCCCTTACTCCCATTCATGAGGGAAGGGCCCTCATGGCCTAATCACCTCTTAAAGGCCGCACTGCTCAATCACATTGGTCATTAAGTTCATCTCTCAAGGGGCTGGAGCAGTGGCTCAGTGGTTACGGCCCTTGCCTGGCATGCGTGAGGATGCGGGCTTGAGCCCCAGCACCAATGAAGACCACATGAAAAACAAAATGATT
>PVKS010009622.1:0-63317 GCA_004027875.1 Aplodontia rufa | reverse complement strand
TTTCCTTTTTTTAAGATTACTTCCCATGTATTTTATTCTTTTTGAGGTCATTGTGAATAGGACAGATTTCCTGGTTTCTTCTTTGACTGAATTACTGTGGACTATAGGAAAGTTATTGATGTATAGGTGTTGATCTTATACCTTGCCACTTTGGTAAATTCATTTATAAGATCTATAAGTCTTCTGATAGAGATTTTTGGTCTTCTAGGCATAGGATAATATCATCAGCAAATAAAGGTAGTTAAACTTCCTCTTTTCCTTTTTGAATCACTTTGATTTCCTTTTCTTGTCTTATTGCTCTGGCAAGGGTTTTGAGGACTATATTGAATAAGAGTGATGAGAATGGGCATACTTGTCTTCTTCACAAGTGTAGTGGGGATGCTTTCAGCTTTTTTTTTTCTTTAAGTATAATGTTGGCTGTGGGTTTGTGCTAAATTGCCTTGACAAAATTAAGGTAATTTCATTTGATCCCTGTCTTCTTCAGAGTTTTGATCATAAATGGGTGTTGGATTTTGCCAAAGGCTTTTTCTGCCCTAATTAAGATGATTATAGGGTTTTGTCTTTAGTTCTGTTTAAGTGATGAATTACATTTAATAATTTGTATATGTTGAACCAGCCTTGCATGCTTGGAATGAAGCCCACTTGATTGCAATGTATTATCTTTTTGATATATTTTTGGAAGCAGTTTAGTAGGATTTTATTAAGGATTTTTGTATTATGTTCATCAAGGATATTGATCTGTAGTGTTCTTTTCTTGATGTGTATTGTTTGGGTTTTGGTTTCAGAGTTATGGTTTCATCATAAAAGGTGTTTGGGGGAGTTCCATCCCTTTCTATTTCATAGGATAGCTTAAAAAGGAGAGGCACTAATTCTTCTGTAAAGGTCTGGTAGAATTCAGCTCAGAATCCATCAAGTTCTGAGCTGTTCTTTTCTGGAAGGCCTTTGATTGCTATTTCAATTTCATTACTTGATATTGGTCTGTTTAGATGCTCCATATCCTCCTGTATCAATTTGGGAATGCTGTATGTGGCTACATATTTTTCCAAATCCTCCGGATTCTACAACTTGTTGGAGAATAGATTTTCAAAATAGTTTCTGATAATCCTCTGGATTTCAAATGAGTCCATGGTGATGTCTCCATTTTAATTTTTGATTTTGTTGATTTGCTGCATCTCACTCTTTCTTTTGGTGAGGTTGTCTAGGTATCTGTTAGTTTTAGTTATTTTTTCAAAGAATGAACTCTTTGTTCATTGATTCGCAGTCTTATTTTTTTCTCAATTTTATTGATTTTGGCTCTGACCTTGGTTATTTCCTGCCTTCTACTAGATTTGGGATTGAATTTTTCTTCTTTTTGTAGAGATTTGAGGTGGAGCATAAGGTTATTTATTTGTTCTATCTCCTGATTTTGTGTGAAGGCACTCAGTGCTATAAATTTACCTCTTAAGAACGCTTTCATACTGTCCCAGAGACTATGATAAGTTGTATTTTCATGCTTATTTGTTTCCAAGAATTTTTTGATTTTTGTTCTCATTTCCTCTGTGATCCATTTTTCATTTAAGAAGGTATTATTCAACCTCCATGTATTTATGTTTTCCCTGTTATTTTTATTGCCAATTATTGAGAAGAAATTAAACTTAGCTGATATGGGATGGACTATTCTGTACATATCTGTTAGGTCCATTTCAATATGATGTGTCTCAGTGAGTTTCTCATTTGGTTAGGTCTATTTGGTATCCTATGCACATCCTGAATGTGTACATATAGCTCAATTCTGATATGGGGGTAATTTTTTTTTTATTATCCTGCTGAGAATGTTTAAGGAAAATTCTTAATATTTGACTTGGGCTAGTGGAACTTAGTTTGGTGATCACCAGAGTCACTATCTACTTCTGAGATAAACAAAAAGTTCCCTGTATACTCATGACCACTATATAGTCAAAAGTTCATTTGACTTATTCTCTCATGTTCATGAATAATTTCCATTTGTGACTTCCTGAATCTTGGATCACATATTTTTCTTTTGAAATTTTAGAAATGTACCATGCTAAATTCTAGTATCTGATGATGCCATATGTCTCATCTGTTTGTTAGTTAATTTATCATCTAAAATTTCATGATAGCTCTCTCCCTGAGTTCCAGTGATTTCCCCCAAATCCAATTTAGATAGTGTTTTTGCCTCTTCTAATTTCCCTCTAACAACCAACAAGGAAGGGCAATACTCAGTGGGCTTGAATGAGACTTGCAGAATCCAGAAGAATTGACATTTTATTGTAGTTTGTACATATGCAAACTGTGAACATGTATAATTCTCAGTAATCACAAATGATACAAAGGCACTCCAAAAATTAAAAAAAATTCCTAGTAAATAAGGCATAAAAATTAGAACTCCTGATATGTGCTGAGTCTATTAGGGTTGGGGTTCCTCAACTACCAACACATTAGTAGCTTTGTCCAGTTAATATTAGGTTCCACATTTATTTACCAAATTATTCTGAATTTCCCATTTACATATATTTTAAAGTTCTTTTGTGCATGCATATAAATTGATTCACAAAAAATCCTGATTATGATCATATAATGATTATAATACTGGGCACATAAATAGAAGAGTAACATACTTTAAAGGAAATAGAACTTTTCCCCATTGTGTTTGCTGAGCAGAATATAACTTCTTTTCTTAATTGAGGTGTAAAGTGATTTCTTGGCATGAACATATACTATTTTTTAAACTCAAATGAAAAAAATGTTGCCAAAAGGAAATTTTTTAAAAGAACTTTGGCCGTTGGATGATTAATGGAATGCAGAGGAGCAAGAGTAGAAGCAAAGTCAGTTAAGGCATTAACATACTCATCTTGGTGAGAGATGATGGATTCTTGGATTAGTGTGTTCACTATAGAGGTGCAGAGGGGTGAACAATTTCAAAATGTGCTTTAGAGGTGTTACAAGTGGGACTTGCTCGGGGATTGACTATGAGTACCAAGGGAAAAAGAGAACTTTCTGAAAAATACTGTTAATAAATTTTTTTAAAAAGCTTACTTTTTTTCTCCTTTGCATATATTTTAAGTTGAATTACCAGTTTGCTCAGAAGACTGAAAATATATCTTTATTTAGTCCTATGTAAAAGTAAATGCCATTAATAATCAGATCACCATAGACAATTTAAAGGGCCAAAGAATTCTCTGAACAATGTAAAAATTTTAAATTTATAAATGTGCTTTTGCTTGGAAGAAAGTTCAGTTTTCATTGCATGCATAAAGAAATTTTGAATAAAAACAGGTTAAAATCCCCTAGTAGTTTATGGTATTCTATGTAACAAAACATTCCAAACCTCAGTGGTTTAAACTATTCAATTATTCTCACTCCCATGCTTGTGTTCAGCCAGAGTGGTTCTGCTGATCTCTGTGGGGCTTGGCTGGATTCTGCTATAGGTCATGGGTTTGGATCAGATCTGCTCTTTGTGTTCTGCATTGTTATGGGACTAGGGAGTCAATTAGGGATGTTGCTTTTATGGTGATGGTAGAACTCAAGATGAAAGCCCAGCCTGCAGGCATATCTCATGCCTCTGTTTGTGTGGCATTTGCTGAGTTCCATAGGCCCAAAATGATATATCCCAAAAATAAAGTGTGGGCAAGTTCATTGCACATTGAAGTGGGAGCAACCGCAAAGTCATATGGCAAAGGCAATGAGGTCTTTTTGCGTATTCATGATTTTTTATTTCTGTTTCCAAGCTTGCACACATAGACAAAGTCAAGTTAGCATTTTGAGTTGGTAAATTACTTTCTTCTGCCCTGGTAGCACTTCCTGCCTAGACTTTGTTCTTCAAGTCTTTCCCAGTTAATAGTCCTGATATTTGAATGTGGCTTATAAATGAGTTTTTCTCTGGTTAACTTTATGCTGTATTCTGATAGTTTGTATTGAGGTCTCAAAGAAACAAATATTCAACACCACCACCACACACACCGAATCTGCAAAGAGACATTTTTATTTCTTAGAACACTCTTTCAGTTTTCCAGCAGCTAGATGGCTCCGTAGCTATTACCAAAGAGTCTCAACCTTGGGAATATATTCTTTCTTCAACCTCAACTCATTCCAGCCAGGATATATCTTATTCTGCATCTTTTGAATAAAAGTTCAAGTGGTCAGATGATCTACATACCCAATCAACAAATAAATATAGCTCTTGTCTCTTCTGTCAATAGGATTAAAACTCATCTGTGGAGCCAGGGATTCCCTATAATCACATCCAACCAGAGACTTCAATCAAAACTCAGGCATAGGAAAACCTCTAGGTATCTGATGTGTTTAAAAACATTTTCTTTGATTCTCGGGATCTTTCTTGAAGAGCAAACTTTGTGTCTTTTTAAAACCATCTCCTCTTGCTTTCATTAAAACACATGCAGCCTTTAATCTCTTCTGCTCACCAGGGTGAAAATTGAAACAGTCTGTAATTAATGTCTCAAACAATATTTAGCTGGATTCAAAAAAAACCCAAACATTAAAAATTTCATGTCCCTGTCTCCTTTAATTGAAGACATACTAGAAAATTCTGTGAAGATTGCTAGAATGCTGTATCAGTTCCACATTGGCCTATTAAGGGATGTGAAGGTATGTGTGTCAGTGTAGGAGTGGCTCTCTTAAGAGTCTCAAGTGATCATTAATCATTTGTCATGTTTAAGGCATGTTTTTGTTTGGTGGCAGGGAATTCACCTAGATGACTTCTTGTATGTCTTTCAATTTAGACAAAACCTAGTCGACTTAAATAAGTAGGATGCCTTATTTTTTTCCTCAAAGTTATATGTATATAAGGAGAAAGAATGTAAATGTATCTCTGCCTATTGATTTCTATCTTATAGAATATGTGAAGGAGAAACATCTTGTAAGATTTTTCTTGGCAGAAGAATAAGGACACAATCTAATTTTAGAAGATGCCAAACAGAGGGCTAAATGTGGGACTCTGATTTCTCTGATTTCTGTTTGCATTGACTTTATGTCTTCGGGTTAGTGGATAAACGAAGTTTGTTCTTTTTCTTTTTTTTTTTTTTTTTGGAGGGAGATCCTAAGAAACAATGTATGCATAGTTCTCAGTCCAATTCCTGGCACAAAGTAAGATTTTAAAAACACTGTTTAATGATGACCTTTTCTAGCTACCATCTTTGTGTTTTCAAAAATAACTGGTGGCATGGGCTATAAAAATGAGTGAAATATTGGTTTAACTTGTTGCACCAAAATACAAGTGGAATGTACTTTGCACAAAGGCTGAATCCATCTTCTGTGTGAGTGAAGCACTCTTATTAAATGGCATTTTGAAGAAGTAACATCCTCAAAGCAACTCGTCAATGAGTGCTTGTCGCCAAGGTCTAGCCAACTTGTAAGAACACCTAATCAAAGGGTGATCAGAGTCAAGTAGGAAAGTCTTTAAAGAGTTCCTGGAGGAGGAAATTTTTTTTAAGAAAGAAAGGGACAGTGAAAGAGTTAGAATCAATTTTATCTAGTTTTTCATGTGGCATTTGTTGCTCTGACACTTCAATGTGTACCTGGTGCTAGGGTTCAAATCCACATCCTCATGCATGCCAGGCAAGCACCCCAACCACCAAGCCACCCACTCCTGCCCCTGGAGAAGAAAAAATTAGAGCCATATTTTATAAAGGTAGAAAGGAACAAGCAGACATTACTCAGGTTTTATTTGCCTATTCTGTTTGAGGACCTATCCTGGGTGCACAAAGAGATCAAAGGTGAAAAGACAAAGTTCGTCAGCAAATAGTGGTTCCGGTCTATTGCATGTTTATGTCTGAAACTTTGACCTCTGAGTCCCTGAAAGTCTACTTTTCCCTGATAGTGGGGGTTGTGGGTGAAGGAACAAAAATAACGGTCATGATGTGGGGGAAAACTTTGGGGAAAGGTCCCAGAGGCCATCCTGAGAAATTTGACAAAAGTTTAATAGAAAAATAAGAGGGGATCCTGACAGATTTTTTATTTTTTGGTCAAAAGGAATGAATGAGAAAAAACAGTTATTAAAGGATGCTTACTTACAAAAGTATAAGAAAAATTAATGAAATGAAGAAGAGTATAGAATTAATTGGATATCTACATTGGTATCTGCAACAACTCTTTATTAATTATACAAGTATTGTGTAGGGAATAGAAGTATTCTTTCATCTGTGGAGTATGCAAGAGTAATTGCAGTAGTGAGTGAGACCTAGGAGAGTCATCAGGTTGCTAGTAGGTCATTATAAAAGCTTTATTAGTATTTTTCAGTATCTGATCTGTTATGATTTAGATGGAAGCTGTCCCCCAAAAGCTTGCATGAGATAATACAGGAATCTTGAGAATCTTAAACTCAATTAGTGGGGCAATCCCCCTGATGGTATTACCTGGTGTCTGTGGACTGGTAGGGTGTGGCTGGAAAAGGTATACCAATGGAATATGGTATTTATAATATCATTGTATCAAGTGCTATTTATAATAGCTTTTTAATGGTCTGATTTATGTTCTTCCAACAGTCCTCTTCTGGAATCCCAATCCTTGATACCATTGTGTTTGGAGATAGGTCTTGTAAGGAGGTAAATAAGGTTAAGGGAAGTTATAAGGATGGACTTTCACTTCAATTCCAGGATGATTGCTGTCATCAGGAGACAGGGGGACATCAGGGACACTTGTGCACAGATGACCAGCCCTGGGAAGGCACAGTGAGAAAGAAGCCACAAGCAACCCAGGTGGAGAGATTTCAGGAGAAACCATACCAGATAGAGTGCACAAGGACTTCTATGTTCCAAATCCATGAGAAATAAATTTCCATTATTTAGCTACAAGACTGTGTTATTATGTTGTGGAAGCCCAGCAGACTAATACAACCTCTCCATACAAGACATAAGCATGATATTAAAACTTAATATTATTATGGCTCTTTCACATTTTTCTTTAGCAAACTACCTCTATTGAGAAAGATTCTCTCTAAATATTAATTAAAGTATCACAGTTTTGCTATGTGATTGTTACTCTTCTTGCCCAGGTTCACATAGTATAAAGTAGCAAAGTTGCTATGGGATCTGAAGTCTCAACTTGCAAAATATCATTTTTTTTTCCTATACAACTCTATGCTCAATTCCACTGCATGGGATCTAAAACAAGCTGTATTTTAATTCATCATTACTCTGGGACGTCTGTAGAGAGAACTCCCACACTGCCCCTTTAATTCTCTTTCTTGAATTCAGAAGTTATGCTACTGGCTCATGGCAACACTGGTCAACTGGAAACAGAGCATCTGGTTTTGCTGCAGGCAAGACCACAGCGCTTTCCATGGACACACATATATGATCTCACAGTTAGGAAAACCTTGCAGTGTGTTTCAATTTAACGGTTATTACTTCTTGTTCAAAGGTCTTGCTGTGTGCTGCATTTTCTCTCCAAATGTCAAAGGGGAATGGGAAATTGGAAGGCCATAAAACACTTGGAGTCTTCACTTATTGCAGATTAATTACAAAATCAAAAGGGAAAAAGGAGCAGGTCTTCTTTTTCCAAACCCTGGGGAGCTAGTGTGGAGCAGAATGATCTGAATAGGTACATAGAGGCTTGAGATGTGTGTGTGTGTGTGTGTGTGTCTGTGTGTTTGTGCCCACACTAGTGTATGCAAGAAAATAAAATTCACAGAAGCAGGACTGAAGTGCATGGTACCTACTGTCATGAATTATTTATTAGATGAAGAAAATGTAAAAATGTTTTTTTTTCACTAAACTCTAAACCTTTAGAATGAAGTGTTTCAGGAAATGTTCCTGTTTGGGAACTAAAAATTGTAGAAACAGCCCTATTTTAACATTCAGATATTTTTGTCTGAAAGTCATCCCTGATCATCACTCAGCTATGGGATGACTTTCACACCACTGAACCTTGCCCAGGGCTCCCAATGCAGTGATAACTTCCTAACGCACTTGGACTCAACTTCCTGTTTATTTGGAAGGCTCAGCATATGGTGCATAAAGAATTGGAATTGGAGCTTCCAAGACAGGTTCCTGTTTCTTGGTGGCATTAAGGAAGCACTTGGAGAAATGGCAGGGGGGTGTCTCTTATGTTGAGGGATGTGTCAGGCAGGGTGGGTGACAAAATCCTCTGGGTCTACCAAATTTTGCCTTTATGCTGTACCTGCTGTGATATTCGGTGACTCATTTTCAGTCCACGTATTGTTTCTTTTTTTTTTTTTCATATGTTTCTCTCACATTCTTGATTCCATGGATGTGTTGGTTGAGTGCTTGGCAAATAATTACTTTTGGATTCATGAAAAAAGTCTACCAAAAAGAAGTCAGCATCTTTGGATTGTTTATTTAGAAAAGTAAGCTGAATATGCATTTCTGATAAGGTGGATGTGTCACAGCTTTGGCAAATACATATATGTTTGCATGCAAATCCATAATGGTAAGTTTTCTGACCAATATATTATTTGTATAGAAATTCAAGTCTGCATTTATACAGAGCTATATCGTTTGATTCTCATACCATCCTGGAACAGAAATATTACCCCACATAACAAATGAGGGGGGTGAAAGGTTAAGTGGGTCTGCCCAGCTGGTAGGCAGCAGAACAGTGACTTGAACCTGTTTTCAGCCAAACATTATGCTTCAAAAATGCTACTGCCCTCAACATTTATATAGGGTCTTATCTAGGCAATTAACAATGCATAGAATGCAACAGGAATTTATAGGAATTTATTTTAAAAATAAGAAAAACAATAAAATTTCCCCCAAAAGAGTTAAAAATTGAGTCTCCTGGTTTTTGTTAAGCCAATGGTTGCAATAAAAACATTTTGGTTTTTGCCTTTTCTTTTAATATATTTTATTAAGAAATTGAGTTATCGTACAATCATAAATGCATTTAAAGTAACAATATGATATGCATACACACTTCAACCAGAATTACCCACTAGATCCCTCTCTATTCTCCCTTTCTCTCCCTTCTCCCATCTACTCTATCCCCCCCATATCTGTGATTGCCCTAGATTATGTTTTATTATGCCTTTATTGGGTCTAATACATGAAATTAACTACCTTTCACACAGGCCTGGGTTTAGCTCCAACCTCCACAAATGAGTGAAAATATTCAACCCTTGATTTTTTTCACTTCTTTTAACATCAATTTTTTTTCTGATTACAATTAATATACACACATCTGGTTTAATCTGTTAACTTGAAGTTTGTTAAAGAAACATCCGGACTCTCATGCTCACTGCAGTGCTATTCTCAATAGACAAGAAATAGCAACAATGTAAGTGTTCATCAACTGATGAATGGATAAAGAAAATATGGAACATATAAACAATGGACTGCTATTCAACTATAAAAACAAATGAAACCCTGTAATTTGCAATGACATAGATGGGACTGGAAATCATTACGTTAATTGAATGAGAGATAAGTTTCACATAATCTCAGTCATATGTGGATTCTAAAAGAGTTGATTTTGTACAAGTGGAGAGTACAGTGGTGGTTACCAGAGATGAGGGGAAGTTGAGGGTGAGGGATTGAGAAAGGTTGATCAGTAGTGTTAAGTTACAGTTATATAGGAACAAGGAGGTCTGTTGTGTCATTGCACAGTAGGGTGATTATAGATAAATACAAGGTCCTGTACATTTCAAAGGGCTAGAAGAAAGGATTTTGAAAGTTTCAGCACAAAGAAATGATAAATATTTGAGGAGATAAATATGTTTAACCTGATTTAAACATTATAAGCTACTCCACTAATATCTATGATTTTTACGTTTTTATGTATCAGTTAAAAATAAAAAAATAGGACTGTTAGTTTAAAAATGAAGGCAAAAATAAAGACTTTCTTAGACTAATGAAAGCTGATGAAATTTATCACCAACAGACCTGACCTGCAAGAAATGTTATTTATAGTTACTCGGGAAGAAGAAAAAATTTACAAGTCAGAAACATGGATCTATATAAGGAAAAGAGGATCAGAGGAGTAACCACAGAAGGTAAAATAAAATCTTTTATTTTTCTTATTTTTAATTAATCTAAAACATTGCAACTTAAACTAGCAATAGTAACAATGAATTGAGCAATTATATGGACAAAAGAGATAGCACAATGTCATAAGAAATGAGTGGGGGGAATTAGGAACTCTATCAGGAAGCCTGCACACATTAAGTGGCATAGTGTTATTTTATGATGAACATGGATTAGTTAAAAATGTGTATGGGAAACTCTTAGCCACCACTAAAGTCTTTAAGAAAGAACTATAATCAGTTTGTTAGGTAAGGAGATAAAATGTAATCACATAAAATGCTTTATTAAAACCAGAGAAGGTAGAAGAAGAGGTCATGGGAGAAAGAAAAAGCAAACAGAAAACAACTCCAAATGTGCAGGATATAATCCAATTATACCAAAACCACTTTAAATATGAATGGCTTAAATATTATACTGATGCACAGACTTTCAAAGTGGATAGAATGGTTGATTCTAGGACAAAAGCAAGGTATTCTAAAGATGATCCTAGAGAAAATTTTGTGAGAGAAAATTTTAAAAATTGCTCTTAAAAAAGAAAAAAGAATGTCCACAATGATGTACTAGGTTAGAGGGACACAAAAATCCCCTGAAGAGCTCCTAACACCTAAAGACCATACTAGAACAATTTCAGCAAATAGTACTAGAGTGTATCTCAAAGTATAATATAAATATTGATGAATACATATTGATACATATATATATACACATAGATGACATATTGTGTATATATATAGATGATATATTGTGCATATATCATATATATAAATATGTGTGTGTATATATATATATAATATGGAATTTCTTTCAAATAATTTTCTGTATAGAATTATATCTCTCCCACTCCACACTGCACACTACAGAGTGGATTATAGGGATGTCTTTTCAAGTACTATAGTATGTAAGAGAGGATAAAAAGTAATTTTATAGTGGTCAGCATGACAAACACTACCTCCAAATCCGTAGTTGTGAGTCCTGATCATGGTCTATACCCTGATGGGGATGGGATGAAAGTAGTACCTTCCGTTAGTTCTCTTCCTCCCAGTCTGACCACGAGAAATCATCAGATTCATCCCCAAGGAACAACATCCTACAAAACAAGTGAGCAATGCTTCGCTAAACGCTTAAGCTACTCACAAACGAGGAAAGTCATACAACCTGTCATAGCCAGGAGAAGCCCAAGAAAACATGAAAACAAAATGTAATGTGGTGAGATCTTGGATCAATGGAAAAACCCAACAACCAACAAACAAGAAAAGACATTCAAGGGAGGACAAGAGAGCTGATCCATGTATAAATTTCAGTGAATTAAAAAGTAGTAAAGAATTACCTTAAAGTTATGGAAAACACATAAAATATAAAGAGTAATAAAATTATCTTAGGGAACAGATATTTTGACGTAATTTCCTTGTAGTGTTTTATATGTGTGAAAGCATGTGTATCTAAACGTGCTCTGAGATGCATCTTTCCCTGGAATAAACAAATGAATGTCAGACAAATTTAGTGAATGTATATCAATACATGCATCTGTGTACAAGAAAATTATGCTTTTTACAGTTTTAAAAGTTTAAATGCTACATTATCATTTATTTAACCTAAAATTTTCCCCATGTCTTTAGATAATCATAGAAGAGATAGTCTTAAGGTCTCCATGGTTGTAGAATTCTCATACTTTATTTGATCCAATCACACTCTTGCTTCCAGGTCCTGCAGGTTACAGGTGGACAGGTCCACTGTGCAGGCTGAGAATCCCCTGTACTTAGTCCTACTTAAAGGAAAGAGCCTTCAGAACCATGCTAGAGGATTCTATGGCTTATCAGATCTGGGTGTTTGTTATCATTGCTTAATTTTGTGTTCTTAAGCAACCTTCTTCACTTTTTTGAGTTACGATTATCTCCTTAACAAGGTTGTTGTAAAAATGAGACAAGGCATACTGGAGTTCTTCATATAATATCTGGTGCACAGAAGGTGCTCAATGAATGAGAGTTACTTTTCCCACTTCTCAAGTGGATTGAAAGGGGCACCTCTGTGGTTCGGGGGAACCAATATCAGTAGGATCCTGGTGGCTGATAACTTTCAAGGGCAGGCCTATGCTTTAATACAGTCCCTTTGCTTTGTAAGTATCTGGGAAGGTGCTGAGAGCTACCAGTTTCTAACAACATGATGGCCACCATGCTAAACCCTCAGTATTCAGTAAGTATTGAATACACGCCTAAAGTGTTCAATGTCATTATGTCTTGCCTAAGGTAACACTGCTCCTGTCATTAGTCTGCTTGGACTGCAGTACCCACATACCACAGATTGGGTAACTTACAATAGACTTTTATTCTCTCACAATTCTGGAGAAGGCCAAGATCAAAGTGCCAGCAGGTTTGGTTGCTGGTGAGGCCTCTCTTCCTCACTTGCAAATGGTAGTCTTACAGTTGCGCCCTCACATGGTCTTTCCTCTGTATGTATGTAGAAAGAGAACTTTCCTTTTCTAATAAGAACACCAGATCACACCCTCAATACCTCATTTGATCTTAATTACCTCCTTGAAGGTCCTGTCAGCAAATACAGTCACACTGGAGGTTTGGACTTCAACATATGAATTTTGGAGGATCACAATTTCATCCATAATAGAGCAGAAGTAGTGGAGTCAGGACTGAAAGACAGTTCATGGAAAGTTTTCAAGGCTTGCCTCCAGCGTGGCATTTGTGTGTCATTGGTCACCATCAAGTATTGTCATTATCAGCCTCATCATCTTAATTCAAAGCTGATGAGCTGCATTGCATGTGCAACCATCCATTTTTCTAAGGGCTCTGACTTTTCTTTGGGCTGTGGCTAGATCCCTTTAGTGAAATGATGTCAAATGAATGTCAGAAGGAGCTAATGAATTGTAACAACAAGGCTGCCTGGAAGTGGGAGGGTGTGTGGGCTCCAGCTGTACATCTCTCCTAATGATACCAAACCCTTGATCCTAGGAACTTGCATACAGCCTGTTAGAATCCTTCGATTCAATATTGCAAATGACCCAGGTCACACTGGGGGTGTTCTAAAGGCTGAAAACCTTTCCTCTTATCTTCGTGTGGCCTTTGGTGGAGTGCGTTTTGTGTGCTCTTCCCTTGGTTTTTCATCATAATCCCCTCGTTGTCTCTTTTGGTATCAAGTGTAATTTGTAGTCTTGTCTGAAGCCACCAGCTCGCTTCACAGATGGCGAATTGCGGTTGAGAGTAATGGGCCTATTCGGTTCAGCCCAGAGAGTACATTAGTGTCTGATAGCCTATAACTGCTGGGCATTAGATCTCGTTCTCGCTGCTCCAAGGTCATCTGCAGCACCGTCACTGCCCCTCCTTCCTCACTCCCTCCATTCCTCTCTCCACCTCCCTCAGATCTGAATTACACCAAAGTCACGAGGCCGTCGAGTGCTAGGCCTGGGATGATGGTGCCATGTGTCTCTGTTACTGGTTTGAGTCAGTTTTTCTCTAACAGAGAGGACTGCAGGAGCACTCATTGAAACTGTAGAGCAAAATGTAACTGCTAAGAGTTCCCGGGTCTTCTCTGGGGGGGGAGGTCAGCCACCTGCTCCCCATGGGAGTCACCATTTCAAACAGAAGAATCAGGAATCGTGCAGCTGGGAGTGTGTTAACGAAGCATCTGAAATATTAGGCACCTTCTGTACGACAGGGTGCTGGCAATATAGACGCTACAATTTGTGCTTGATCCTGATTAAATGAAGCAAGGTATGTGAATGTGCGTCACGTAATGCTCAGCAAAGAAAAATGTGGATGTTGTCTTCCTTCCTTCCTTCCTTCTCTTCTATCCCTTCCCTCCCCACTTCCTTCTTTCTTCTCTTCGTCCCCATCTCACTTCCCTTGTTTCTTGAGCCACGTGGGAACAGTGAGTGGTAGACTTCTCCTCAGTCTGTTCTGCATTTGAGAGATGGCTGCGCCTTTTCAAATTTTTCCTCACGTTTGCAGTTTTGGTGCACCTTCCCAGGAAACACTGAGAAACAGTTGGATGTATTTTGAAATTGTTCTCATTAAACCTGCCATAAAGTGGCAGGATTCATGCATAGAAAAGCCCAGGCCAACTCCAGCATGGTGTTTTGCTCTCCCTTGGGACCCAAACCAAGAAACTGTGTCAGCCTTGAAGAGAGGGGAAGAGAATAGGGAAGGGAGAAAGCAGAATTTGGCAACACACAGCCAGAAGTTTCTCCGTGATGGGCAAGGGGACTCAGGGTTGTGCAACTTATTGGTGTGATTTTAAGAACTATTACTAAAAAGAGGAAAGGAAAGTCCAGTCATTATCAAAACTGTTCAAGTGGACCTGGAACCATGGAATACTTAGGCTGAACACCCTCGGGATCATTTAGTTCAGAGACTGCAGCAAATTGAACTATATTTGCCCTTACTCATTCTGATCAGAGGCAAAACTGAAAAAGACATTATTGAGATTTGAGCCCAAGGTTTCTGGATCCTAATCTAGAGATGGTGTATGAATTATCCCACACGAATTCTGTTGAGGTACTACTCTTTGAATGTGGTACCAAATTGGCTGATATTTTCTCTTACCTCCCTGCCTACCTGGGCACAATATTTTACATTTAATGGTAAAATTTGTGGGGGCTGAAAAAACAATAGCTTTTTCTCATCTGAATTTTGGCATAACTGAGAGAAAAACAGAAGGAGAGAACAAATGCAGAGACCGTTTACCAACTCAGAATGACAATATGATAGTGGAGAATGAAGTATAGGCATTAGGCAATAGGACTGGGACCTTAAATGGCTATGCCCGCTGTTCAGTGGACTGAGCGTCCAGGGGAGGATGCACGACTGACCTTGGGTGAGGAGGCTCTGTTCCAACGAGGGACCCCACTGATTGCTCGCTGCTGCCAACACTCAGCACCTGTGAAAACCGTCCTGTGGAGAGGTGTAGCAGTGCTTTCTCTCACCATGTTGTACCATGAAGGTTTGGGGTAGGATGAGGCAGATGGGCTGCATGATTGGTTCAGCAGCTCAGCTGTGCCATTAAAGATCCGCCTGCTTCCTGTTTCTGTCCTCAAAAACACCTGTGTGCTCTCTTCAGTCTGTCTCTCCTCACTGTGCTTACGAGGCTTCAATAGTTGCTGGAATCAGAAAGACAATCCACAGTCGGAAGCCAAAGAGGAACAGATTTATCCCAAATGTCTCTTGTTAAAAAACGGGGCAAACTTGATCTTGAACCTCTTTGTCAGGTTTCTCCACAGGCCCGATCTTTCAGAATTGAATCACAGGCTTTTGACAAAACTAGTCCCTGGCAGAGAAGATGAGATTGTTATGTTTGGCTGGAACAAGAGATGGGCTGTCTTTCTTACATCACTTGGAAGGTAGAGTTCTAGGAAACTTGGGCTATTTTTTGAAGAGGAGACAATATGGCAGTTGTTCAGCAATCCAATATGTTTATAATATGTATTCAGGAGTTTAAAATGTTCTATAATGTTAATACAAATAATATTATATTAACTGTCAACAAATTACTATTAGTATTATAACAGCTTTTCTCAAACTTGGATTTGCATATGAATAGCCTGGAGAACTTATTAAAATGCCAACTAGGGTGCTTACCTCCTGAGAGGGGGGTCTGCAGTTCTACAATTTGAATAATCTCCCAGGGAGCCAAGCTGCTGGCCTGAGGATCACATTTTGAGTTGCAAGGCACAAGCACAGCTAATATTTATTTAGTACTTACTATGTGCCAGATATATTTTAAGCATTTTTCTTAGTTATATCATTAAATCCTTACAATGATCCTCTACTGTCTCTATTTTACTAAAGAGAAAACTTATCAGGGAGGTAATACTATAGGAAGGGATTCTAAGTCTGTAGCTCTTGTCCCCTGGGGATGTTCAAGGACTTGGGAATTTTTGTAGATACCACACATACAACTCTTGGAGACTATAAAATAATGTTATTATGGTTCATGACCCACCAAAATTTAATCTCACACTGGAGGACTTCAAAGATGCCATCTAATTTAGAAATACAAAATCCAGTGATCTGGTTTTTTTCCTTTTAAATATTACAGTATTTTGGTTACCAATATATTGTAGGATACACCTTTAATGACAGTGCTCAGATCTGGGACAAATTGAGAGCATGGGGACTGTTCTTTGTCATGCTTCTTGTCTTAGGAGAACAAGTTATAAATAATGCCATATGATCTGTGGGTGGCAGCTAATGAGGAAGGATCTGGGATCTCAGGTTTTGACACTTAGTTGATGAAGTCGGAGTTCTTGTCCTGTAGTTAGGCTGGAGTGGCATTTGTAAGGGACTTGGTGTGGATTTTGGTGAGATCTATAGTTGTCTTCTTCTCTCCCTGTGTTTCTCTTTCTCACTTCTTCCTCTTTCCTTCTCACCCACACTTCCCCGTGTGCTGTCCTTACTGTCCTGTTTCCCCCACATTTAACAGAGACCTCAAACTGTACTAGCTAAAAACTGCCTGGAATTGATAGAGACATTTATTCAGGAGCAAGGTCTGCAAAGAATTTGTCTCCTGACACTGTCTGTCAGCTGAATTGGGCCTAGCAGATAACCATGCAAAACTCCCTCCATCTGCAAAAAGGTATGGGAGAGTCAGTATCTTACTTGTTATGATTTTTGCACAATCAGCTTCAACTAAGTTGAAGCTGGAACAAATTTATTTTTCTGTGCAACTTGGCTAGGACAGCAGAGAAGAGAAAAAGAAAGCCAGGATCCAATCACAGAATTCAGAGCTCTGTGCAGAGTCCACTTCACATGGACTGGCACTAAGAAGGGACCTGTGCTTCATTTAACTCTGCTGTTGGTGTCCTGTAATTCTTAAGAATATTTGAACAAAGGGACCCATATTTTTAGGTCACACTAGGGTCTAAATTACATAGCATTTCTTGCTTCGGTAGCCTTGAATCCTTCATTCACCCAGAATTTAGAGCTTTTTTTGCATCTATTTCCAAATCATAGAGACAAGATCCCCTTGGGATTAGAATATTGATTTCCATTGCCATGGAATAGATGGCAAAGAAAGCAGTGCTAGGCATCTATGAGGTGAACCTTTCCATTAACAACCTGTAGAAAACTTGTGGGTCAATATAAGAGACCCTAACACTTGTGAAGCTCTCCTATGCACTTGGCACTTTATAAATGTTATGTTATTTAAGCATATCATATAGACATGGATAAGAAAGACTCAGTAACTGACCCAAGATAACACAACCATTAAATGATGGAGCTGGGTATTGATCTTAGATCAAAATGCCTTCACATATAGAGAAATACATTATCCTCTGAATATAGTTGGTTAGTTAATATGCTTCTTTTGGATTGGGATCAAGTGAAGTGAATGGATGGAAAGAGAGCTGAAGAAGTCAGACAAGGCACCAAAAACTGGGTGGAATTAAGATTTCAGGATGAAAGTGAGACAGAAGGGCTGAGATACCCATTGACAGCATTTATAGGGTAAAGCAAGGAGCAGATGATGTTTTAAAGATTTGGCCAAAAAAGCTGATTATAAAAAAATGTTAGAGTGGGCTGGAGCAGTGGCTAAATGGTTAGAGCACTTGCTTGGCATGCAGAAGGATCCAGGTTCAAACCCTAGTACCATATACACAGTTAAGTGTCAGAGAATCTAAAAACAGATGAAAAATAAATAAAAATGATTCTTTCTCTCACTATCTCTCTCTTAAAAAAAAAACAACTTAGATCTCTTGCCATATTAGAGGTCCTAGAGCAAATCAGAAAAAGCAAAGGTGGAGAGAATGCTTGTTAAGAGAATTTCTGGGAAAGTATTTGGTGAGTTTTGAATCCTATCACTCGCCCCAAGTGAGATTTGGAGACCCTCTGTGTCATAGATTTTGTGAATAGTTTCAATGACCTAGGCTTAATGGCTCTCTGCTGATTTGGAGGACACAGTGGCCTGTTTCTAAAAACTGCTTGAGAAATCCATAAGGTTGGAGTCTGATCAGCCACCTGCTTTGGGGTGGAGAAAGGAGTATAACTGCAGCAAGGGAAATAGCTTATGTTCCCAGTGGTGGGGAGAAAGCATGAGTGTTTCCATAGACCAGAGGCAGGAGAGAGGGCTGGAATTCAATTCACATTGGGCTACAATGAAATCTGAACTTTTCTCAGTCAAAAAATTTATAGTCTCCTATGGATGGATGACCTGTTGAACTGAGATTTATTTGTCAGGAAGAAGAAAGTTGCAGATAAAGCATCAGCAAGATGGCAGAATGGGGTGTTCCTTGTTCATGTCTCTGCCACACAGAAAAGCAATGCTTTGGTAGCCATCCGCTGACAACAGTGTCCTTGGGAGGAGGCTTGGGACTCAAGTGGGAGATGGCAAAACCCCGTGGAGCCCAGGGCTGGGAGCGTCATGTTAAGATCATAGGTCGTGCTCCTGTGGTGTGTTTACTGATCCTGGTTCTGGATGTGGACCAGACAGAGCCCTGTACCCCTGTGGACTCAGCTCCAGGCCCAGTTGGCTGTGGTTCTGATACTGCCCTATTTAACAAAGGACCCCAGAGCACCCAAGTTTATTTGTGTCCCATGTAACAGGCCCAGTGGCCTCAACTTGATTGCAGACACAGAAGCAGCTGTGAGACCCGGCCTCAGCCTTGTCTGAGGTAATGTTACTGAACCTCGAACCTGGAGGACATACTCCACCTATGCCCCAGTGGAAGGCCTCCCTCAACCTGGACCAACCATGGACTCTGAAGATTCCAAGTTACCCTGGTCCAACCCTACTCTGATATGGTTCAGAAATAATCCTGTCCACTCAGGGACCTGGAAGAAACTTACCTTATAGTGGACCCAATAGTAATAGCTCTCTGACCATAGCTTGTAGATACATCTGTGGTCTCTGACCAGCCTGGTGACAAGCTCTAGCTACCAAAACAGAGAATACCAAATGATCTAAGTTGCATATGACATCTAAAATAACCGATCTTACAGAAGCACCAATAGAATGGTGGTTGCCAGGGGTTGGGGATGGAGTAAAAGGGGACATTTGAATAAAAGGACCCAAAGTTTCACTTATGCAAGAAAGTAAGTCCTAGATAGCCAATGTTAACATGGTGACTGTAGTTAAAAATACTGAATTGTGTGGCTGAAATGGTGGCTCAGTGATTGCAGTGCTTGGTTGGCATGCGTGAGGACCCAGATTTGAACCCCAGCACCATGTACACAACGAAGTGTCAGAGCAATGAAGGGCACATGAAATATTAAACAAAATCGACGCTTTCTTTCTCTCATTGTAACTCTCTCTAAAAAAATACTGGGAGGCTGGAGCAGTGCCTCAGCAGTTAGGGTGCTTGCCCGGGTAGCACAAGTACATGGGTTCAAACCCCAGCATCCATGTACACAACTAAGTGTCTGAGCAATGAAAGCTATGTGAAAAACTCAATAAAAATTGATTCTGTCTTTCTGTCTGTCTCTCTTTCTCACTGTCCTTCTCTCTTAAAAAATATCATATTGTATATTTGAAATCTAAACTTGCTAAAAGGGTAGAGCTTTAATGTTCTAAATGTACATGCACACGTGTGTGGACCTTAAATATTCTTAATATACACACATGGTAACTAAGGCTGTGGATATGTTAGCTACCTTGATTATGGTGACCATTTCACAATATATAAGTATAACCAAACATTAACTTGTGTACCTTGAATTTGTAAAACATTTTTGAAATTATACCCAGTAAACCTGAGAAAAAGAAAATTTCAGATAAGAAAGCTTCAGAAGTGAATGGCATGATTTTGAAAATCCCATGAAAGTCATCTTCATATAAAGAGGAAGCTCATCCAGAAATCCAGAGAGTTTGGAGGAGCCCACAAGAGTGCCAGCCAAGTAAGAACTTCCCTGCATTCCCTGCTCAGTTCTCTTCCCTCTTCAGTACTAACCTGGGAAGAAAAATCAACCACACTTCTTCTCCTCAGATTTAGAGGCAAACTGACAAGAAGAGAGGCTTGAACTTTATAAGAGGTTTGCAATCTTGACTGTTTAGTTGGATATTTTAATTTATAGTCTAATAAGGGTAAGAAAAATTGCCGGGTCCACCTGTGTTTGCACTTAGAAGCAATTGAAAAATTCTTCCCAGCGAGCACATTAGAAGGGATCAGGCCCCTCAGTGAAAATGCTCTGTGGCACCTCCCATGACTCAGGCTTGTGCACCCTACTGGCTGATGTGGCACACTCCCTAATTTTGGCAGGTGCTTAAGATGTTCCCTTCTCAGCTCAATCTAACAATGCAGGTCGTGGCTGGTGTTGGAGTGGAATAGTCAAAGTGATGTGTGGGAGTCTAGGCAGGTCGTCAACAGCGTAGTTAATTACTTACCTGGTGGGTAGAATGCAGTGATGGTTCTCTGGGAACTCGTTTCCTGCAGTAGACTCCTTTGGTAGCCCATCCAGATACCTTTTACCAGCCTGGTGCGCCCAGCCTCTCATTTTTAGAGGTGCTGGCTGGTGAAAGCTCACACCTGCATCCATTTCCTGAGAACTTTCCTTGGCTGATGTGAGTCTCTTTGTTTAGAACCGTCTGCAAGATTCGTCCTACCTCTCAGGTGTGCCACAGGCAACACTTCAGGATGCGGTAGGCTGACAACCTTGCCTCCAGATTGGACAAATTTTTAGAGCAATATGTGTTCTAGAACTCTCCAAGAATTGAATCCAATTCTAGATTTCAGCAAAATCAAATCTTTTCTTAGCTGCTTCTCCTCTTGTCTCCTGTTCCACCCCTCTTACAATTTTCTTTTGACAGCATTCTCTCATAAATAAGTTATTTGCACAAAAGACCCACTTCACGCTTTGCTTCTAGAAAATCTGACATATCACTAGGAGTAATCATAAAAGGTTAACTTTAAAGATTGGGTTTCTAGACTAATTTTCTGGCTGAATGGCAATGAGGACCCCATCATTGGTTGTGGCAGGGGGAGTATTCCTGGTCCCTGGCATGATACTGCCACAGTGAAATGGCTTAATTGGTCTTTGATGTGGATGGCTTTTGCAATCTTATTATAATTTAACAGGAATGATAATTGCAGGGATTGTGGAATTGAGCAGTGGTACAAAGCACCAGAGATAGATCAAAGAGAGAACTTTACAAGTTCAGCTCTGTCAATCACCAATTCAAAACAAAATGTGAAATTCCATGGCAACACTGAAAGTGATACTATCTCTTGAAGCTGGAGGGCAGTCTGCGGTGGTGACCATGATCCTGTGGGATTGGGAAGCAGCATGTTCCACAATCACAAATACTCCTTTTACCCTATTTATTTTGTGATATGGAAGGCTACTTATTTTAAATGGTGCTCACAGCAAAAGAAGCATCCTCAAAGGTTCAGGCTGCTGTTTCTCCAGTTGAGCCATATGGCTTAGCTAATCCCATGTGACTAGACACCATGTGACTAGAGGTATTTGTAGTGAGCAAATACACCATGTGGTGTCTCTGGCAAGGCCCAATAGGAGAGCTACAGCCCAGATCCCTAAGGCTTTGGAGTATGGCCATGCCATCTGAAAAAAAAAAAAAAGGACCAAAAAGGAGCTCCTGGCATGGTACAGGGTCCTGGTCTTGTGGCCACAATGCATGAAGTGAGTGCAGACTGGGGTGCTCATCATGAACCTCATGCTGTTAGACCCACTAGCCATAAGATTTAGTGGACTCAGCAGCACCCAACTACAAGATGGCATTAGTACTTCCAGGATTAAATTTAAGCAGGTTCTGTTATAGTTTAATTGTGAGGTGTTCCCCAAAAGCTTCATGAGACAACATGAAGGCTGAGGTGAAATGATTGAGCTGTGGGGCTTTGATACAATCATTGAGTTAGTCCCCTCATAGGGATTAACTGGCAACTGTGGGCTGGTAGGGTATGGGTGGAGGAAGTGCCAAAGTCATGCCTCACTGGAGGCATGACTTTGGGGTATATATTCTGTATCTGGCGTGGAGTTTCTCTCTCTGCTTTGCTTTCTGATGTGACACCTTGGGCTCCCTGCTACCCGGAGCCATGATGTTCAGCTTCACCTTGAGCCCTGAGGAATGGAGCCGGCCTCCTCCGGACTAAGACATCCGAAACTCTGAGCCCTCAAAATAAACTTTTCATCCTAAGATCATTCTTGTCAGACCCATTCATCACAGCAACAAAAAAGCTGACTAAAATAGGTTCTAAGATCACAAGTTAAGGCATGAACAGGTGGTCCTGCCCCCCACATCATTCACCATTGTCACACTGATGATCTTCTTTCAAGTTCACATTTCTGGTCTCACAGGGAGTTCCTTATGGTCTGCTGTGGGAAGAGAAACAAATAAACTGTGCTTGGTTTATGCAGATGTCAGTGCAAGCCCCCAATAGAGTATGGCTACACTACCGCCCACTTCATGTGTGGCCTTCTAAAACAGCAGTAAGTAGAAATACTCCCAAGGAAGAGGGTGGAAGGGTTTTCCCTGATTTCCTTGGCCATCTACTTTACATGAATGAAGATGCTTCCCAGGTTATACAGACTTGGGGCACTAGGGTGCAGTGCTGAATTGCTTCACTGGCTGGTTTGGAACTTAAAGAGAGCAAACTTAGAATATCTGTGACAAAGGGTTCTTGAGGAGGGTCATTGTGGAAGGACCTGTAGGAGCAGACGTGAAGGATGAGAATTCTTTCATCTCTCACCATGAAGTACCTGTTGCAGATTTTTTAAATGAAGTGTACAGGATAGCTTGGCCAGTAAACGTTAGTGATCTCCGTCTATCTTCCAGTCACTCTCTAATTGTACAATGGATTAACAAGAGAAAAAGCCACAGTGGCAGAGATGGAGAGTATGCAGTTACAGACTGATTTTCCTTTTACCAAGGTTGTCCTCCCGGTGCCTATACTGAACACTGACAGTCCAGCAACAGAGAACAATGCAGAGCCTTCTATGTTGTCCCTTCTCTGGAGAAAACCTACCATTTGCTAGATATACAGTTGATTAGATTAGACTCCCCTACCAGAGGTAAATATTCACCCAGAGTTTGAATGACACATACTTTTTTTTTTAAAGAGAGAGAGACAGTGAGACAGAGAAAGAGAGAAACAACCCCATTTAGTTTTTCTCATGTCCTTAGTTGTTCCAACACTGAGTTGTATATGTGGTGCTGGGGTTTGAACCCGGGTCCTCGTGCTTGCCAGGCAAGCGCCAAAACCACTGAGCCACCGCTCCAGCCCTAATGACATGTACTTTAGGGACAATTTTCCCCTTTTGATTGTAGGACTCAGTCATCACCATATTCTAATAGTACTTCCAGTGTGGGATTCTTTATAACCTCTCTTTGAACCAAAGGACTGACTTTGTAGCAATGACTTCACATCAGTTTGCATCTCACCATGGGTCCAGATCTGCTAGACCTATTACATGCTAAACAGACACTATTGCCCTGATAGGAAAAAGGAATGTCTCTTTGTGAGTACACCTGTGTTGCCATCTTAGAAAGAGGATCCTCCATGGATGAGGCATTGTCCTTCAACATGTTGCACATAGGGTAAACCAGCAGACATTGTGTGGGTATACGTATGTAATATGTAGAATATTTGGGTCAAGCAATGGAAATAAATAAGTTTTCTATTCGTTAATGGGAGATTTATGTTTCTGATGCTTACAACTTCAGGCTCTGTAAGTCTAGAGGTAGCAATTCCCAGATGGAAGATGCTTCCAACAGAAGACCCATTAAGAGTCACATTAAACAAAGTTGTTGCTATTAGCTTACTGATATATTGGTTTCTTATGCAGTAGATCAGCAACCTCAGAGTGAGGTTACCAACCCAGAAAGAATAATTGGCACAATTTCTGTGAGATTGCTGAGGGAAAAAAATACATTTGACATATTCTTGCCACTACTATGACAAATCTTTTTTTTTAAAGTTTTTTATTATTTTTATTTTTTATTTTTATTTGTTAAACATGGTCTTACAATTAGGAGAGATTCATTGTCAAACAATAAAGGACAAAAGTATAATGACAGAATAAGCCAAGGCTGGTTCCAGTCCATTGTTTACCCCCCTTGAGTTCCCCATGGTTCAATGTTTCCCTCTACTTAAACCCCAAGTTAATTTGACTTCTCCTGGAAGTCAGAGGTTTTCCCTCTGATTAGATTGCCCCCTACTACTTCCCTCTGGTCTCCTTGATGTCCTATTCTCTTTCCCTCTCTCTCTTCCCCCCTCCCTACATCCTCCAGGAACCTAGGCAAGGTTCCCCATGATCATGTAAAAATTCATACATGTTGAGGTAGTTGTTAGGTTAGCCGTCTATCATACTGTTTTTACTTGTATTTCAGCTTCTACAAATGAGAGAAACCATTTGGCCCTTGAGTCTTTGAGTTTGGGATACTTCAGTTAGCAAAATTTTTCCATCTCCATCCATTTGACTGCAAATGCCATAATATCATTTTCTCTGATAGCTGAGTAACTTGCCAAATATAGAAATGGTGGTCTGAGAAGGACATAATAAAGTAGTACACATACCCCTCAGGGATGAGGGTCTGTATCTTCCATCCAGGTATACCCAATATAGAAGTGGTAGAGGAAATACTATTTAGTTTCAACCTCAGGATCTACTACAAAAGCTGGGTCTGGAGTTCATCCCTTTGTCTCTCAGTTTATCAATTTTCACAGAAATTGTGATCAGCCAGGATCCTGCAGAATCTGTGTTTGGAAGGAGTAACTTAATGTAGGATATAGAACTCTGAGCAGTTCAAGAAGCTTAGTGGAGTAGGGATCCCTAGTACCCTACATGGATCTCCTTTAGTGACCTGACACAGCATCTCCCAGCTGTTGGAACATCAACATCAGCTGCTGAGGGTTCACGCAGGTATCCTTCTCTGGAGAGCTGCCCTGCACAGACAGGACTTACTCTGTAAGTGAATACCCAGGCCTGGGCTGTGTTGACACAGCAAGGCACCTAGGGAGCAATATTTAAGGAAGTACTCCTCCTCAGGGTGGTGTCCCTGCAGAGTCAGCTCCTGAGAGCAGCACCTCCTTGAATCTTGCATCCTTGGGCCCTTGATTGCTTCATTCCAGTCCTTGCCCAGTTGGTGCCCACCTCCAGGCATGCCCAGGACCCACAGATGCATTCATATGGTGATATCAGTGAGGGCCTGTCCCCCTTCCTTCAAAGTGAGGCAACTCTGGGATACAATTCATGCTTCAGATGTCTGCAGGGTCAGACAGGCCACCTTTCCTTGGACCATATCTTTCTTGGTATACAAATCTTTAGTTTCTTCTCTTATTCTGTTCTCTTTTATCTGAATTATTTACAGGTTTTTCTTCAGATGACCCTGAATAAATCAGTTGCCATGAAATATATATATAATCAGCCTTTGTAACTTGTGGATATGGTATTTAACTCTCTAGTTCTGGGAGCCACCATGACCTTTAGGACAAGATTAAACTTCATAATACCCTTAGGTTGTGGAATTCCATAGTAAGCTGTTGACCTTGAGGGACACTACTACACTGCTGAGGGCCAGTTTTCTACGCAAAATGGACTTATGTGTGTCTTCCTTGGAAGGATTTAATCTCACACATGCACACATACACATATGAGCGTATGCACCTCAGTTCAGTGCTGGGTCTGGCACATAAATATTCAGTAATTGATTATCTTAGCTTTTCATCATTGTGACCAAGAGACCTGACGAGAGCAATTTAGAGGAGGAAATTTTAATTTGACTCACATTTTTAACGGTTCAGTCCATGGCCAGCCAACTCCGTAGCTCTGGGCCTGAGGTGATGCAGAACGTCATAGTGGCAAGGAGTGATATATGCATTGTCTCACACATAAACTTTTGGCGGATACATCATATCTAAACCATAAAGGTGATAAATGTTTTGTTGGACAAGAGCATAGTCTGTGTGTGGTATTTTCCCTATACTTCTCCACATTTATTTACTGCCGTGAATACTTTTATTAAATTCTGGAGAACAAATGCCAGGGTTTTTTTTTTTTATTTTTTACTAAGTAGAGCTAATGTAAAAATCATAAGAACATAGTCAAGATATGTATCCACAATCATGTTTTCTATGACTTTGTCTGGATTTAAAATTAATCACAATTCATGGGTAAACTGTAGACTTCCTCTTCGAGGAATAGACTGTGCACATATGGAGGTGACAACTCTTAACTCTCCTTCTTTTTCCTCTCTTTAAATGTGTCATAAAATTATATAATTTTTATTAATTTTTTCCCTTGAGTTAGTTATGTTTTCTAACCTGGATGCTCAGAAACTGAAGACATCTCTCTTATATTGATCATATGCCTAACCTAGTTCATGGCACTAGGTAACCTACAAATCCTTATAAAAGAAATTCTAAGTGTGACTTATTAAATATCTTCTTGTTGCTACTTAACTTGCAAGAAGCTGACACATAATTCCTATAATGATCTATGTGAGAAGCAACTCAATCACAAATCACTATCTACAATCTGAAAGCATTCATTTTTTTAAAATTTTGAGCTAATATTTGAATTCAAGCTTTTTTGTCCCTAAACCTGGCTTTCTCACTCTATCATTTATCTATCTATCATCTATCTACTCTATCATCTATCCATCCATCCATTTAAAAGATTGATTTGAAAAGCCATTTGACTTGGAGAAATGATTTTTGAAAGAAAATAAGGAGCGACAACTTTGTATTTCATGTAACAGAGTCCTCTTAAAAATAAATTGACAGGAAAAAGAATGATGTGCTGTGTGAACTCTAAGCCACAGAAAGTTGACAGAGACTTGCTAATGTAAAATAAGCAAGAATGATTATTAGACATAAAGAAAAATATTTTTACAATAATAAAATGGCAAACCCACTTGGGATATGTAGCAGATCTTAATATATATGTACCTAGCAACACAACTTTCATGTACATAAGTCAAAATTGAATAGTACTAAAATAAATAACAAAGTTATAATCGTATTGGAAAAGAAAACCATCAACAAACAAAAGCTTCCTTTGGGAGGGAGCAAGTGAGGCAGGGAGAGTCTTGGAGGATTACTTCTAACACTGTCACCTACTAAGAGGTGAAGCAGAAGTCTCTCTCTTTTTCTTTTTTTTAAGAAATGTGAGAATTCAGCAACCCTTGTTTCCTTTTGCAAGTAGTTCACATTGAAAACTAGGAATGAGAAACTAAAAATAAGAAGAATGTGGATAAGAAGTAGATCATCAGGGTAAAAACTGAATACAAGCTCAAGAAATTCGGCAAACTGCATGTAGCTTCTTGAGTATTCCATGCCATTTATACAATTGTCCTCTTGTTGCCCTCATTTCATCCCTGTGTATCTCTGTTCCTCTTTTAAGTGAGTTCAGGGCCATGTGTTTGGGGAGTTCTACCTCAGCCCTGCAGGCAGATTTGGGGACATGTTTCTTTGCAGTTTACTTTGTTTTGATTCTTCTTGTAACACTGTACTTTAATTATCTGTCTACAAGCTTATCTCCCAGCTAGATGGAGACTTTTGGTTTTATCATCATAGTATCACTACATTTAAACCTTAGCTGAACCCCTAGTGCCCAGAGTAGTAATTTTAAGAGATGTAAAAAAATTATTGGTTGGATGAATTAAAAGCTACTGAAAATAATAGGGGAATTTGAATAGCTAATGAAGGCGGGGAGGAAGGAAAGCAAAACAATGTTGCCAGGCCTAACATTCTTAGGGATTGTGTTGCAAACTAGCCTAGCAATTCCTCACATTTTCTAGGGAATCAGTTCCTCATGAGTAAAGGCAAACTATTGTTGAGGAGTGGTATTCTATATTCTATAGACAGTTCTACTTTTGTAATCATTTTATTTCTGGATTTAATTAATTTTGATTTTGGAACAGATTTTTGCTCTGTCTGTCATGCGGTTCCCTGTGGTTTTTAAGAGGGTGTTGTCTGAGTCCAGGAAGTATTGGATCTCAGTCTCTTGCATTTCTTTATTACCTTTAATGTCCATGAGCATTTCTGAGCACAGCAGTTAAGACTCACAGGTCCAGCAATGTCCTAAATACATGTCAGCAGGTGTTGAAAGGCTGTGGATGAGAAAGTGCCACCACTTCCTGGGTAATTGGAACAAGGCAGAGGACACTGCACACAGTGCCTTGACAAAGGATTAACCTGTCTTCACCACCGTAAAGCGGTAATGGGCTCATTTGTTACTCATGGTGCTGCGTGTCACCCCATGATCGGCGTTACGTGGCTTCAGGCACACTTTCCTGGGATCCGTGACCAAAGGGCTGAAGGCAGAGATGTGAAGACATGACCTAGAAATTGATCTATTCATAGGACACACTTCAAAGTTCCTGGGGGTGTTTTGCTGCAGCAATTGATATGAGTACCAGCCCAGGTGCTTAGTGGCTCATTAAACTCTAGGTAGATAAAGCAGATTAAATGCCTGGCCCCAAAGTCAGGCTTTTTATTTCACATCCCTTTTTTATGACTTTCGTGGTAATTTATGATTAGGGAAAATGAGTATTTTTGATTGTAAGATACTGGTGAAATAAGGCCATGGATAGAATATGATGTATTATACAATGTTATTCTAAGCATAGTTCCTGTCCCTATAAAAACTGAGTCATAAAAATAGAATAATAGGTAACGATTATATAAATACTATGTGATTAAATGCAAGAATATTTTAGTATATGAGTGAGAAGAACAATTTTTGGACTATATTTTCACTTTGCATTATAATATGTTAATAATGTTTAACATCCCAAAGAAATAATTTAAAATATTTAAAATCCATTCATAATAAAGTGCTTAATATAGATTACTTATAATAATAAGCAATTTGAAATAAAATACTTTTTCATTGTAAAGTTGGCTAAAGAGCTGGTATGACAATCCAAACTAATGTTAGGAAGCCAATTTTTAAAGCAATGGTATAAAGGCTAACTTGCAAAGTTTTTGCTGTATAATCCCAAGCATATGAATAAAAAAAACATAAACAAATGTGATTATGTAAGGATAGTGGTATTTCTTATTATACAGAGGAAGAAACCTTGGCTTGGAGTAGCTAAAGAATTCACATGCCTACTTGGATTCAGAGCAATAATTTAAGTCTAATCTGTCCAGTCCCAGATCCTATGCTTGTAATCCCAGAATAGCATTGCATGCAGGCTTCAGTAAAAGGAAAATAGCAATCCCTTTGTCCTCTACCTCTCCTTGCTTGAGAGGTTACCTCTTCCAATTACTTTAATTATTTCCTTCTGGTACTTACCTTTGTATTCTAAATAATATTCCCTATTTTTCACTTGTAGATAGCATATATTGTTTTTCATCTATGGAGGACAGTACCACCACTATCTTATGTCCAATATTTTCCTCCAAGTATATCACATGTGGCAGAGATAATCATTTATTGTTATTATTACTATGTAAGTAATGTCAACTGACTATTTTTTCCTGCATAGCTATTAATGTTAGTTGGTGTTAATAAGTCCCTTATTCTTTCTTTTAATTTTTTATCCCTATCATTAACTCTTTTTGACCAAGCTCAGTTTTTCTCCAAACTGTATAGTATCTTTAATTATTAATTGAACAAGTGCTGTTCCTTTTTGTTTTACCTTCCAGCCTTCCCTCCTAGGGACTTCTGCCTTCCTGCCTGTTTCTGGACTTGCTCTTTAGATCTGCTCCAGTGCTTTGTCCTGGGGACTTCTGCCTCTTCCAAACAGAATTGGAGCTACTGTTTCTAGGATCCTATTTCATGATTTGCTCCTTCATCTTGGTAGAGCAAATGTCAGAGGATGTTCTTAAGTAAAGGTGACTGAGCCATATATTTTGTGAGCCATGGGTGTCATTTAGAGGATTTTTTTTTCCAGACGCATTAACAGACTGTGTACATTTCTTCCCAACTTTGCAAAATTGACCAGAGCATATTTGCACCTTTGAAGTCAGCAAACACTACTAAGTAGTGCTTCTGTTTGTTCATTTTTCCAGGTTGCTAAATGTTTACCAGCACACCCCTGCTGCAACCTGTTACTCTTGAGCTTTTCAGGGGTGTTTGCAATGCGAACTGCTCAACTGATTTGCTTCTAACAGCATCTTCCCTGCTGGCACTGGCTAATTGCCTTTCTCTGATCTGTTTACATTTCCAACATCTTTTCTTCTTTTGAAATTTCATTATACATTGTTCAGACTTTTTTTTCCCCCTCTCTCTCAATTCTCAGTTACATTTGAAGAGAGGGAAGTAATGCACACATTTCAAAAAATTTTTTATTTTAATAAGAAATTTATTTGTTGAACAATCAAATATGCTTCTAATGAAACTATATATATATATATATATATATATATATATATATATATATTCTGAAAATTAGATTTACCCCAAGAGTCCCCCCAATTACCCACCCTTATCCTTCCCCTGCCCTTCCCTATACATCTCTACAAATGCCTTAGGTAGTATGTCACTACACCTGTTCCAGATTTAAAACATGAGAATTGACCTCATTTCTCAAATTACACCAAGCATATGCAAATCTCATCTTCCACAATGAACTTGAAGACAACACCCATAATTAATTGTTGAAGACAGATGACCCACACAAGAGATGATGGTGGCTTGGATCAGAGTTAGAGAGGACAGGAGAAAGGGAGTGAAGTAGGTTGACTTATGGGTTTCTAGGAAGAATGAAAAGAATTATGGGGGCTGGAGCGATGGCTCGGTGGTTACGATGCTTGCCTGACATGCATGAGTCCGTGAGTTCAAACCCCAGCACTATGTACACAACCAAGTGTCCCAGGAATGAAAGTCACATAAAAAACTAAATAAAAATTGCTTTTCTCTCTATCTCTCACTGTCCCCTCTTTCTTAAAAAAATTATTAATTTATGAATACTGTCTCCCCAAGTGTCTGAAGGAATGGGTCCATGAAGTGCTATCTTTCATTTAGTGAGAAGATAAGATAGATGGTGAATAAGGTAGGCTTGTGTGATCAAGATTATATCTGGATGTGTTCATTTGCATATGCCTTTGGATTATACAAGATGTCTATCTAGCAGTTGGTGACATGAGAATGGAGCCCAGTAAAAAGGCTAGGCGTGTTTTCAGCCTTCCAACCATGATTTATTCACGTTCTATATAAGTTGCTGGCTGTGTGTGGGTGAGTTCATGTGTGTTCTCATGACCATATGTGGAAAGGTGTCCACTGATCCATGTATAACTGGTCATGGTGTCTTGTGGATCTTTGGTAAACTCCACAGAGAAGTCCTTCAAGCTGACTGGTAACTGGGAATCCTGATAGAATGTGGTGTTGAAGTCTGATGCTAATGAAAGAGGAAGTCTCACCAAGGCATATTCAGAACCTGCACCTCTGCTCCAGTCGGTGCCCTGTTCTGGCTTACATAGTAGATAGTCTGGAAGGGGTCAGAACCTTATCTTCTGTCCATGGTTATAGATGATACATTTCAGCTTCCACTAGAAAGGTATTTCCTAACTTCCTAATGTACTCCCATGACAGGCACTCGAGTGTTCTGTCAGTCAACATCCTTTCCTCCAAAGAGAGTACAGAGGAACTTTAGATACCATCTCTGCTTGTAGATGCTGAGGGAGACTTGAGTGGTATTATCTTGATTCTTTCTCCTAGAATTATTTTTCATCTACATTTTTTGGCCTATAACTTAGACAACATTTTATTGGACATGGCATTTCTCCAAAGGAAATGAAAATTTTTCCCAGTCTGTAGCCCTAGAAGAAAGGAAAGAGTTCTGTTGTCTATTCTTCTTCTCTTATCTCAAAAAATATTTTTTAAAAGAGAGGGATAATGAGAGAGAGGGAGAGAGAGAGAGAGAATCAACTTTATTTAGTTTTTCATTTGACTTTTGTTGCTCTGACACTTCAATGTGTATGTAGTGCTGGGGTTTGAACCTGTGTTCTCGCACATGCCAGGCAAGCACAGTAACCACTGAGCTACCACTCCAGCAGCTCTTAGCTCAAATTTTATGATTCTTTAAAACAGCATTTTATATTATGGTTTTGACCCAGAATGGAGACTAGGATATCAGTGTCGCACTGTTTCCCCTGTTTCCTTATTGCTGTCCCTGTTCTACCCAGAGTCTGCTGGACTAGCCTTTGCCGTCTCATTTTTATCAGGGAGGCGGAGGGAAACCTTGCTCACATTATACCCTCCATATATCTAATCCATGGTTTCTGGTAAGACTCTACTCTCAAGCTACTGAATTTTATTTTACGTGAAAGTAGTGTCTGGAATTTGAAAATTCAGTTTCTTTTTTGACCGGTTCTGCCTTTCAAAACTAATGTATGTTTATGTACTCTGAAAATGTCAGCTTTGAGAATTGATGCAAACAGCAGGCTATTTATTTCTCTTGGATTTCTTGCTTTAACAATATAAATCATTCCCAAGCAGTCTTACTTAAAAATGAGAGATATACCAAATATAAGAGATAAATAGAAGAATACATATAATTTTATCTATTTATCAGTCAATCATCCATCATCTATCCATCACATTGTATATAAATGGTAGATGTAATGGTGGGTATTATGTGTGTGTGATGTGTGTGTGATGTGTGTATGCACACTGTTTCAAGTATAACAAGGAAATATCAGTAACTGGTAGGGACCAGTGGGCTGCACTGACGGATGTTAACAATAACCACCACTCAGAGCATGCGTGATTGTGGTTGAGACTGATCTATCCAGTAAGGAGAGAGGATTAAGATGCAGGAAAGAGAAACAGTAAATTAAGAACCAAGGCTACTGAAAAGTCATGTGAGAAGGGGAACCTAGACTTCTGACAAGAGGTTGGAGTACTTTTCCTGTTAAAAACCAGAGGAATGTTAAAGTTGCTGCCATGTTTGTAGATTTACTGGTGAGACCTGAGAAAGCTCATTATTAGTAACTCCTACCTTTTCATGAAGTAAGATATAAGGTCATCAATGTGAAAGAGAAGATAGAAAAATTTCCCAGAATAATAAGGTATTAAATAATAATTATGGGTGTTAAAAGCATGCAAGAAATACCAAATACAAATTCTAGATTTGGTAATCTTTAGGATCTTGATGAATTTTAGATTTTGTAGTTCTTTCACTGGTCCACAAGACATGTGAGTACTTTCTGGTCACCAAGAGTTGAAGCAAGGATCTTCAAAATTTCTCCTACCGCATAATGATATCATTATATATATATATATTTTTTTTTCTTTTCAAATTCAAAGACCTGACATTAGGGATCTGAGAGGCATTCTGTCTCTGCTTTTCCTAAATCAATACAGAAAGGCAAAGGGAATGGGTTTCTTTGTAATATTCCTTCATTGCTCTACTCTGTTGTATTCCTGTCTTCTAACCTCCACCCCCTTGTCCTGTTTAAATTTGCCCATTGCTCTGTATTGTGTAAAAAGAAAGCCAGGAAAAACTATTCTAGTGATTTTTAATTTATTATCAGAATCTTAGCCTCTTACACACACACACACACACACACACACACACACACACACACACACAATGTTCATGTAACTCAATGTAAACATACATAATGGAACCCGGCTAAGGCTTGCTGGTAGGATGTGGTTCTCAAGTCTTGCAAATGATCCACCCTCATCCCTCCAGCTTTCTCTGTGATGCTCCAGGATCCACACTCTCTGGATGTCTGCACCAAACTTTTCTGCCTTTGGCATAGACATGAAAATGTGCCTCTTTACTTAAATCATTTAAAATATTTAACCATAGCTTCTTAGGCTTTAGAGAGACTATTTGAAAACCAGCCCCCTGTTTCAGCAATGAGAAAACTGAGTCCAAATAAGTGATGTGATTGGCTTGGCTTATTCAGGTAATATCCTTGCTGGAACTGGAACTTTTAGTTTACCATTCTCTAAATTGATGTTTCCCAGTGCAGTGGCCTAATCTGAAGCCCAGGGGGCACCTGCAGACCTACTCTTTGTAATCCCAAAGAGGGAGCTAGGTCTGGACGCCAGATTAGGCATAGTTGTGTCAGCTGGTCCCCTCACTAGCCCTGATTCAATTTGCTCGGTCTACTACTCCATTAGCTTTATCCTAGGGTGGAGTTGGCCCATTTATCCCTGTTTAAAATTTAATCAGATGTTTCACTGCTCATCAACACTTTCACAGGACCATTTAGAGCCCTGAAACTTCACACATCTCTGCCTAATTACTGTTAGTTGACAGATGTCACTTTCACTGTCCCCCCTTCCCTCTCTCCTTTAGTTGCACAGACTTGGAGGAGAAGCTTATTCTTTAAATAAACTGTAAATCAGCAGAAACACAATCAGAGATGAATGGAGATGGCAGCCCCGTGTTTCTGCCTGATTGGATCTAGACATCTGGGGAAGTTAAAGCTTGTATCTCATACCTCGTCAGAGCTTGACACCTACTCTCCATTTCTTTCTTGTACAAAGTGGAAGGAGTCTGGGGAGAAGGAGGGGTGCAGAGTGGATGACGATGCTCCCCATCTGCCATGCTCGTCATCCCTTTCTTTGGCTTCTCTCTGCTCATGCTTGTTCCTTACTCGACTGTGAAATTGGAATCACAAGAGAGATGTTGCATTTCTGTTGCCAACGTTCCTCTCATGATGGAGCACAGTGAAGGGAAAGTGCTTTTGGAACTGGAAAAAGAGATGTGGCAGATGACAAACACTCTTGGCAAGTAGCAATAGGTCCAATTCACTTGGTGTTATCAGGTCCTGATTTTCTCCAACCAGGCACCCACCCCATAGACATAAAAATGCTATTTTCAAAGGCACTCTCAATATTATTGCAGGTAGGTTCTGAACATGAGAGGTTCCCGTAACATGAGATGTTAATTTCTCATGACCTTTTCTTTGAAAAAGTCACAGAAAGAACAGGGTCATGTTTGATGCTTTGAAAGTGTGGAAGATTTTCAGATAACTAATTGGTAGTCTTGGCTTGAACAAATGGGGGTTACACAGGCAGCTTCTGATCTACTGCATCAGTTATTTAGTGCCACAATAATTCAGCATAGCAATCATGATATATTGGTAACATAGAGCAATAAATGTGTTTATGAACTTCAGTTGTTCTGACCTGCCTTAGTTGATCTCATTGGGCTTGCTTAGGTTCCTGTCATCAGCTGCAGCTTGTGGGTGCTTTTGCTTTTTTTGGCTAGGCTAGCTCATGTGTCTGGAGCTCCCTGAATGATGGACTTGGCTAAGATGACTGGGGCATCTTGGTCCTCTTCCACATGCCTTTCATTTTCTAGCAGGTTAACTGAGACCCATTTTCATGGATATGGCAGAAAGTAATAAAGCACATGGAAAAACATAAGCATTTTTTCCAAACTCTTCTTGATTCATATCTGTTTGAACACCATTGGCCAAAGTAAGGTATGTGTTCAGATCCAGAGTCACAGTAAGAAGGCTCCATAAGATTATAAAAGAGTGGAGATAGACATAGCAAAGGGTGAAGAATTGGAGCAGAGTCCATGAAATCTACTATATGTGATGGTGAAGGACTGCATATTACCCAGTTAATATCAAGAAAATAAAAAGACCATAAACCCTTTTCACATTTATTTAAACAATGCCTTGAAGAAAGTGGCAAATTTCGACAAGAAAAAGAGAAAAAAGGCAAATATATTAGAAAGGAAGAAGTAAATCTGTCCTCATAGCTATGAGGATCAGATATATAGAAAACTTTAAGGAATATACTAATGATATAAGAACTGGGAGGTGACTTTATCAAAGTCACAGGGTACAAGATCAATGTGCAAATATTGATAGTATTTATATATACTACAACTTAATTTGAAATGGAATTAAGCAAAGAATACTTTGGTATAAATGTTGATATGTAAGGTTAACCTTGACCCCTTTTATCACAGCCTACACTTAATGCTCTCCAACTACAAGATCCAATGAGATAAATTAAGGAGCATCTAAACACATGGAGAATTATATGATGCTCTTGGTTTTAAAAACTCAGTATTATTAAAATAATTTCCTGCAAACAACATAATTCCATTCTTCTTTATTGGCCAATTCATTTCTAACAAAGATATTTTGTTGTCACCACCTGGAGGCAGACGGACCCTCTCCAAATTAACAGGTGGAGTATGGAGGATGATAAAAAGCATCAGTCACACCAGGAACTTCTGGGAAAAAATGATCACTCTCCTTCATCCCCAGTGCCACCCTGTAGCAATTGCAAAGTCCCTACGCTGACTTGAAAAAGACTGAGTCTGTATACTTCAGGGTGGTGCTGGGGCTTTGGGAGATTTGAATTTCTATGGTACCTGCCCAGGTGTGAGACGGAAGAGGAAAGGAAGTTGAGACTTAAAATCTGACATCAGTTAACTATCAATGGTAGAGTCAAACTCTTAATTGCAGATGTAGATGTAACTCAGTCTGGAAAGGATCATATTTTAATTCTGTTTTTTTAAAAATAATTATTTGTTTTTCCATCTTGTTTTTGTTTCTCTGACACTCTCTTGTGTGTGTAGCTGGGGTTAGAACCCAGATCCTTGCACATGCCAGCCAAGCACTCTATCACCAAGCCACTATTCCACCTCCCATACTTTTAATTAGTACTGCTGGGATAACTGGAGAGGCACATTTAAAAAAGTGAACATTGACCCTTCCCTCACAGCTTACAGAAAAATTAATGAGAAATGAATCATTCAAAAATCTCTGTTAGACAGTAGGCATAAAATCAAGAGATCTATTGTATAACACAAATATAGTTAATAACAACGTATTGAATTATTTTGCTAACATAATTGAGCAACTGTAAATTACTGCTATATTAATGTTTTAAAGCACTGGGATAGTCTAACTTGTAATTAATTATGTTTGCCAATTATCTGTTGGAAATAAATTTGTGTCTGAATCAGCTATTGAAACAAATTGTAGAGATATTATTTATGACAGCTTTGTACTGTGGAATGTGCTTAATAATATACAAAAAGTTTGAAAAAATTCCTAGGGGAACATTTTTTAAAGAGTTCTCACTATGAAAAATAATAAGAATATGGTGTTATAATATGCTAATTAGCTCATTTTAGCCTGTCATAAGCGATAAATAGGCACAGCATTTATTTGTCAAGTAAATAGGTAAAGAAAGAAATAGGTAAGGATCACAGATTAAACCTACGATCTAAACCCATCAAAACTCTAACACATAGTATAAAATCTTTGTTACCTTAGTTTTCTTAATTTGGACATAAGAAACAGAAATCATACAGGAAAAAAAAAAACAAATGGATTTTCCAAAAATAAGACTTTTACTCATTGAAAGATTCTGTCAAGAAAATGAAACAGCAAGCCACAGATTTGTTTAAAAATCTTATCTGACCCAGAAATTTTATTGATAACATAAAGACATTCTATTGTTCAATAATGAGTCAAATAATCCAGTTGTTTCTTAATGGGCAGAAGATTTAAACACACACCACATCAGCACACCCACTCTCTTTCTCTCCTCTCTCCTCTCTCTCTCACACATACACACACACACACACACACACACACACACGGAATACAAACATCAAGTAGCACAAAAGATGCTCAATATCATTGGTCATCAGGGAAATGAATATTAAAATCACAATGAGATAACATTACTCATACACTAGAAAAACTGAAATTAAGAAGGTGGAAAATTACAGGTCTTGGCAAACAAGCGAAACATCTCAAACTTTCATATACTGCTGATTTTCATAAAGCACTTTGAGAGTTTCTTATAAAGTTAATTGCACAGTTTCTTAATGACCCAGCCACTGGTGTTTTGATGTCTACCCCTGAGAAATGAAAAGATTCCCCATGAAGGCTTTTACAAGTTTGTTCATAGCAACATTGTTCATAAGAGCCCCAAACTGGAAACAGCCCAAGTATCATCAACTGTTAAATGGATAAATAATTTTTGGCATAGACACATTATGGAATTTTGCTTAGTAATAAAAGAGATCAAATATTAATACTCATAACCTAAGATGTAGTAATCTTAGAAAACTCATGCTAACTTTAGGAAAATTTACTTAAATATTAAGTATGATATGGCAATTGCATTGTTAGATATTCAAACCATAGTCAGAACGGATCATTGGTCTCCTTGGGTGGAAGGTGGAGGTGGTCTGTAAAGTGACAGAACATTTTAGGGTGATGAAAGTGTTTTTAAGCTCTCTTCTGGTGATGGCTGCAGTATAGTATATATTTGTCCAACATCAAAGTGTACACTTTCAATTAGTTAATTTTGCAGCTTTGTATCATATTTCAATAAGGCTGAATATTTTTGTCATAGGTTATTGGCCCCAACATCATTCTTATGCCTTCTTACACATCCCAATTTGTCAGAAAATACTGCTTATATAACATGTTTGGTCTTTTGTCTTAAATAAATTTTATCGTTTATATTTGAAGGTTATAACATAATGTTACAGTATACACACACACACACATATATATATCTAATAAAATGGTTGATACATCAGATTAATCTGCCTATCATCTCACATAGCTACTTTCAGGTGGGAACAGTTAAGATCCAATGTTTTAACAAAATTGCTAATATAGTACAATTTGATAAGCCTAAATTTTTACATTGGACTTTGGGTCTCTAAACTTGTTCATGTTGCCCATCTGCAATAAACTTAGGGAAGGGGCCTGATGAAGCTAAATGACATTCCTGGGGTCATATGCACATACAACCTGCCTCTTCCCAAAGACATCTTTCTTTGTTAAGATACTCGGTCTCACTCTCAGGACTTGTGTCTTGGACACATAAGCCTTCTTGCAGGAACACTCTGTCAAAACATATCCTGCAGTGCTCCAGTGCCCAACAAAATAATCTAGGGCCAGGAAGTATGCATTACAGACATTAAGCGAGATGACATATTCCCTTTCCTTGCTTTGACTTATGTTATCATTCTTTACTTCTTTTTCTTTCTGCGTCAAAAATAAACATGTGTCTATTGATAGGATTATTGCTGCTACTTTTTTTTTCAACAAAATCTCTCCCATACTGATGTCTGCTTATTTGTGGTTTAGAATTTGTACTTTGAAAAGCAGAGTAGTGGCTACAGTTTAACCCCTTATACCACAGATAGACAAAGGGCAGCAATCTGTTGAATTTTGCCAAATATTTTGTTACATTTTTCAGCCAAAGGAGAGTAACCCATCACTAATTGATCATTTGATTGAATTTAAATGGCTATTTGTAAGCTTACATATTTATAATTTTATGTTCCAAAATAAATATTGTTCAATCAATATATTTGGTTTCAGATCATTCTTACCAAAGTACATGTACAGGCGATATCTAAAATGTGAGGTTTGATAGTGGATGTAGTATTGAGAAGATACATTTCTGCCTTGAGGTATTTATTGGTGACAAATATTGGCTTGGAGACTATAGAATCTAGGGTATCTTGAATGTCATTTAATGTAAACACTCATGGTATACCCCAGGAAAACATGGTGCAGAAAGCTTAAATACCCATTCAGTATGATAAAGTATGCAACCTTGTGAGTTCTGTTACCATTCCAATACCATGCTATATTTAATCTCATAAAAATGTAGACAATGCTGGATATATTATCTACTGATGGAGAGGGTACTTTCCATGAATGAGGATGACATTAGGGCCTATGTTCTAATGCCATGTGTTGATTCTAGCTATTATCTGTGGTGTTCAAAGGAATCCACATCTGCAGGCTCATCACTTTACTTTATATGGGAGGAAGCAGAAAGTGACTTGGGGGTGGGGGGAGGATTGAAATAGCTCCTGCTAGTAAAACAGAATGACAGCCTCATAGAATTTGATTCTGTTTTCAATATTTTATAACAAGTTCACTTTGCTCCAAATGAATGGTGGTTCATATGGCTCCAGGATGAATTTCTTTCATAAGGGTTCTTACTCTTTAAGAAATATGGACACAGCCATAAAAACAATTCAGTCTTTTACCTCATTGCCTCCTTTTTCAGCTGGTAATAAATTGCTGGCTGAGGCTAGATAGGCACATAATAGGCAGTGGGGAAACCCTTCATCAATGAGGAGATTTATCTTCGAGGAGTCTGAGAAACATTCCTTTATGCAATAAATACTAGAGGTGCAAGATATGGGCCAGCAAGGAACGAACTGACTATAAAGAGGCATTTATCAGGACAACGGTAAATATCAGCCTTCAAAAAGGAAGAATTCTATAAACCACCGTCAGTTCTTAAATTTTTTATATGTTGCTTTTGACAGGGTATACCTCACACTTTATCTCCTTAAACAAATTTTTTTCTAGCATTCACTAGAATTTTTGCAATGTAGGATTTATCTGTATTTTATATTGAAGCTATGTAACATTAGCTACATGTTTGGGTAATTTGATTTAGTTTGTTAATTTAGCAGAGGTCAATTTAATCTTTTTTCCCCCAGTACCTGTTGGGCTGTTATCCAAATGAACTGAGAATTTCCAAGGTTATGTTTTTTAATTAAGAGTTGAATTGTTATACAATCATAGAAGCATATGAGGGAACAGTATGACATACAATTGATTCTAATCCAGAGTCACTCCTACATCACCCACCCCCAGTCTCTTGATTCTTCTATATTCCCACCCACAAAAGCTATAAATGCACATGTATATATACATATACATATATATATATTCACAAGGTTATGAATTTTTCAGGATTAAATAATTGTAGAAGGTTGTTCTTAAATGATCTTTTGGAAGGTGCCAAATGCATAGAAGAGGAGCAATAATTTTGATTGCTTTCTGGGAACTGGGTATTCTCTTGCTTCAAAACTTGTCTTAATTTTCCAAGTGATTTTTTAAATTTTATTTAATATATATGAACTCTTTATTATAGAATTGTATGATTCTCCCTTTTCCTGGAGTTTAATTACTCTTGAATTTCTTTACATCATGGAGAGATTTTCCAGCAAGCTATGGAAGAGACCCCTTGTAGATCAGCATCCTGTGTAGTGTATAAGATATATATGCCTGTCAAGATATATATATATAAAGATATAAAGGTTTTCCCAAGTTTTTGGAAAGATAAGTACTAAAACTGGGTCTAAATGGTGAAAGATGCAATTCTTTTTGCTGTGAGCTGTATTCCGATTCATCATCCATGCCATACTTTCTTTAGCCATAAATTATCATTGAGGAATATCAGTGCATTTGTAGACTACTTGCTAATCACCATCTTAACTTTCTATAAATATAAATAATTTGAGGTTAGTGTGAATATAAGGGATTTGGACTGCAAAATACAAGTTAAGCATGCATGCCTCCATCCACCTATTTATAGTAGGTAAGTAGATCAAAATTAGGACAGCCCAATTTAATATCTAATGGGGCATTAATTCATTGCATAGCACGTAGAATATTTAAATGACTTTGTCTAAAATTGTAGGGGGTTAATGTAACCGAAGCAGGATCAGTATACATCTAGAGCTAAAGCCTACCGAGCACTTGCTATACATACCCAGAACACTGTTCAGCAATTTACATTCATTATTTATTTAATCATCACAAAGTATTGAGGTACATATTGTTATTACCCTAAATTATAAATGAGAGAATTGACACTCAAATAAGACATGTGATTGTCCTAGGTCACTCATTTTATAGCAAAACTAGAACTTGAACCCACACTAGTGTAATTCTAGAGCCCCTGATCAGAACTTAAATGCTGTGCAGTATCACAACCGAAAGTTTTGATGGGTCTGATCCCCCCATGCAATTTCACTCAGCATTGCATTAGGAAACCTGGATTTTGCGCTTTCTTTGTTTCTAGTAATTGAAAATCTACTTGGCATTTAGTTTGTGTTCAACAAATGTTTGCCAAGTGAGTGCATACATAAGAAGGGATGCCCTTCTTCAGGGTTTGTGCACTCACCTTGGATGGCATCTTGTTTAATTTGTTAAAACATAGATCATAATGCGGAGCTGCTAAGAGGACAAAGAGGATCAAATAACCAAGCTAAAATGTTTTTTTTTCCCAAGCACTAATAACACAACATTGGAATGATGATACTGAATGCAGAGTATGCATGGTTTTCTCCTCTTCCAAAGAGTAAAATTATTCATGAAATAAAGGACAAAGGCATTTTGTAGTGTTTTCATGAAAGAGAAACCTATATCAGAGGGCATAATGAAAATTTTCATTATAGAGTTTTGCCTTTCTATGCCAAACCTGTCTTGTGAGATGCATTCTTAGTGAGGAGAAAGATCAACAAGCCACAAACAGATCTTTCTGTGAGAGATAAAGCAAATAGGAAACACAAAAGAAAGGAAAGAAAACAGCTCAAAAAAAAAAAAAAAAAACCACTGGAACAATTATGGCCATTATAAGGTAATCAATAAAATGAAACCTACTCTTAGGACAAAGTCTATTTGAGCATTACTATTGAGTATCTGATAATTATAGAGAAATTTCAGCTTGGAAGATTAGAATGTAATTAAACAAAACCACCTATGTCAGCATATGAGAAGCAACATTTATGCTTTCAAGGATGAGACCTCATGAAACACATCCTCATGCAGGAGGCTGTCTGCAGATGTTCCCAGATGGACAGGAACAGGCAAGAACTGGGATTTACTTTCTTTTAACAAAGTTACTGGTTAGTTGTTGCTTTTCTTTTCTTTTCTTTTTTTTTAGATTCTTTGCTTATTTTATTGCTTCAGCATCATCTTATATAATGAAGGGATTGGTTGGTTCACCTTCACACATGGGTATCAGTTGTTGCAATTTTATTCATCAGAAAAACCATTGATGTACAAGTGAAGGACCGTGCTAGATAATGTGGGAAGAAACTGCTTTTCATGCTTTCTTGCCTCCTGGCTGGTATTAAAAACTTTCACTCACATGTCTCTCAAGAGTCCTATCAATTGCTCCCTCCTCTGGGACTCTTTCCCTCATTTCTTTAGTCAGAGTAAATCACTCCCTTTTATGGACTGGGCAGCAATTTATATGCTTCCAAACTCTACCTGGCTATCTTACAGTGGTCAGTCATTGCACCAATAATTTGCTTAGAGTAGTCCCTTCATATTAATAATCATATTTTTATCAGAAAGTCAGCACAAAAATGTGTGTTTACAGAATGCTTTCTGGGGACAAACAAGGAGACAGAACATTTACTTAAACACAGCCTCTAGTTATCAATCTCAGTCTTTGAGATGGGCTTTACATCATTTATTCAATGAGTCTGAGAACTCATGCTGGACACCTTGGTAGGCATGAGGGATACAGATGTGACACCTCAAAACAAGGATAACTCACTTTAGGAAATTGATGTACTTATCCAAAATGCTTTCCTATATGGTAAACTTATTTTTATTTGCCACATTTAACTGGCTTGTTAGCTTCAAAAGTGTCAAAGAAAGAAAAGGCTCGTGAACCATTTTGAATTGAAAAAGAGGGAAAACAATGATCACAAAATGCTATCCCATAATTTCTCATCTGTATTATTTTTCCATAAAAGAATTTATTGGGATGACTTCTAAAATAGGGACTAAGTTTAGATGGTGGTAGCATATTAATTTCTGTGATTTCTATGATTTTATGGTGGTTATAGAGGAGGACGTTCCTGTAGGAATACCTCTAAGGAACATTTCCACTGGGCAGAAAGCAAACATTTCCTGGTGGAAATTGAGATTTACATAAAAAGTACATTGGAATGCTATAGATTAAAAAAGCAGCAAGACCTTTACCATAGACTCTCTCAGAGATGTTTGAAATTACAGGAGCTTCAGCCACATCATGTTGTTGGGGGAAAGAAGAGTTTTTGTTTGTTGTTTATTTTCTTGGACAATGCTACATTCTTGTAACTTCCAATGAACTCATTACTTCGCTGGAAAAGTCAGGCCACTGGTGAAAGTTTTTCAAGGATGGAAACTCCTTAAGAGCCAGAATGGTTCTCTGAACATCAAAGTGTCTCCAGATTCTCAAAACACAGAATCTGCCACAAAGTCTATTCTTTTTATTTTAAGTGAATTTTAAAAAAAAAATTTTTATTAGTTCAACATAGTCTTACATATTGGGCTATTCTAAAGCAAGGTTGGTCTCACCACTCTCAGAAAAAAAATCATTGCATCAGCAATTGATCATGGGGAGGAAGGTGGGATTTCTGTGCTTTCATTAAAAAAATTTATAAAAATATATATAGACAACTATGAGGAAAATTTTATATGGCTTACAACTATGTTGGCAAGAAGCATGGCATAGTTTTGTCCTCCTAAATAAAATTAAATAAGTCTTTGCATTTCTTTCTTTGTATCCCATGCACAGTTCTTTCTAGGATTTTACAAGAATCAAAGGGTGTACATGATACTCCTCTAAATGAAAGGCCATTCATCTTTAATCCATCACAATGTCAGCTGAGATGTTCACTGAGCAGGCTGTTTTGCTCTATCTTCTCTGTCCTCCTGTGCAAGGAAGCTGTACCTAAGGCTCCCAAAGGCATGACTCCCAATAAGATGACTCTCAGTGGTAAGGGTCTCCAATGTCTTCAAGTCACATGGCCAGAAGCCCTGTCTCTTGAATATCTTTCACTTGTATATATCCCTCATATTCCCAACTTTCTTCATCTGACTCAGGAGCATTCCTTGTTGCTTCTATAATTGGCAAATATCAGGACTGAATGCCTGTGCACATATATTTTAGCTCTCTGCCTTTGTTAAGTCTTGCCTTTTATTATAATTTGAATGTGAGGTGTTTCCCCAAAAGCTCATGTATGAGACAATGCAAGAAGGCGTAGAGGGGAAATGATTGGGTTATAAAAGCCTTAACCCAATCATTGAGTCAGTCCTGATAGGGACTAACAGAGTGGTAACCCTAGAGAGGCAGGGTGTGGTTAGAGGAGGTAGGTCACTGGAGGAGGGACTTTGGGGTCTATATTTTGTATCTGGTGAGTGGAGTCTTTGTGCTTCCTCCTTGCAAAACCCTGAGCCACTTTCCTCCACCACGATGTCCTGCCTCACCTCAAATCCTAAGTAATGGAGCTTGCTGTTTATGGACTGAGACCTCTAAAATCATGAACCCCCAAATAAATGTCTCCTCCTCTAGTTGTTCTTGTCAGGTTTTTATAGTCACAGCAGTGAAAAAGCTGAATAAACAGCTTTCAACAAATAATTTAATTCTCTTGTGGAGATCTCCGTACTTCAAGATCCTAATTCTTATATCTTCTCTCAGAGGGTGAATGTTATCTATTTTTGTTTCTTCTTTAGCAGTGAAAATACATCACATATTAATAAATTATTCCACCACAAATTTAATAATATTTTATAGCTGTTAACTCTTTTAGGTCAACTGAATACATGCTTATTGAGCATCTACTACGCAAGACACGATGATAAAGAAATTACATTTTCTGCAATAAACAAACTCACAGTTTGATGAGGAGTACACTTCTCTAAATGGCTATATACTACATATTCTACAACTATAAGTGATAGCCTATAGGTTACTGTACTTCTAAGAGTCTCTCTTTTTTCCCTGATGATTCAGTTCTGTGTTCCTCACTCCCTCACACATAAGCACAGGTGCAAGTTACTGGTATCTGTGATGCTACACAGGGAAGCAATTTAGCCATTCTTTAGGCTCAGTAATTTCAAGAGCAGTGGGTGTTTCTGATATATTCTTTTTTAGTTGATTTCAATCTTTACTTTTCTCTCTTATAGCACAAATGGGAGTCATTGGTGTCCACAGGCACCTGCTGGGTGCAGAGACTAGCTCCAGATGTTGCTATAATGTGTAGCTCACCCAGGCAGAAATAGGCCTTATTAAGACAAAATTCTGCCAGCATTGATGCTTACCTCACCCTTCCTACTGTGTGGTACCTGAATATTACTGTGATTCTTCCACTGGGGCTGCCCAGTTCTAACATGATAACATCCTGGGAATGATTGCTTAATTGGATTTTTATGAAAACAACGGAATAATGTGTTTAGAGCACCAACATTTAGAATGATATTTCTATTGATATAAGAATGTGCGTATACTACAAAAAGATGATGTTTATTGAACTTTTCTTACATACCAGATACTGTGCTGTGTGCTTTTTGTTGAATTAACCCATTTAATTTCCATTACTCCATAGGTAGATACTATCATCTTTCATTTTATTTATGAGCAAAACCGCCTTCTGTGTCATTATACCCAACGAATTAAAGACAGAACTAAATATTCTGGTCTCAGCACCCAGGCTTTTAAGCATGAGATTTTGCTGCTTCAGAATATGTGCAAAACCTTAACTAATATTCAATGCAGCTTGGAATTTAAACTATTAGTGGCTTCCCTAGAGAAAATGTTTATAACATTCTTTTTTTTAAACATGGTCTGCATCAGAATTACCAGTACATATTTTAGGACACCTTAACAGTTTACAGACAACTATTGGTCATTGAACATACATTTCCTCCAGGGTATATATCATTATTATCCTTAGCAAATGATTTCTATAATGTGTTTCCTTTTCTGCTAAATGTCTGCTGCTAACTATTCATCATGAAATGCATTAATTTCAAAACGTGGTTTTAAGAAATTACCACCACAAACTTGGTGATTTAAAATAACACAAATGAATTTTCTTATATTTCTGGAGGTCAGAAGTCACAGTGGAGCCCATGAGTCACAATGGGCTAAAATCAAGAGGTCAACAGGGCTGTGGTCCTCTTGAAGCATTGTGGACACTATGCTTTCCTATTTCAGCTTCTGGTAGTTACCCGAAATTGCTGGACTCATGACCCCTTGTGCATCAAGTCTGCTCAGGCCTTCCTCATTATGCACTACTCTGGCACTGTCTGTGACCTTGTTCTGTTTTCAAGGATGTAGTTAAAGAAACTAGGCCCACCTGTGTAATCCAGAACAAAAATTGTATTTAGAGGGCTGGAGTGGTGGCTCTGAGGTTATGGCAATTGCCTGGCATGTGCAAGTACACGGGTTCAAACCCCAGCACCCACGTACACAACTAAGTTTCGGAGCAATGAAAGCCATGTGAAAAACTCAATAAAAATTGTTTCTCTCTGTCTCTCTCTCTCTCTCACTGTCCTTCTCTCTTTTAAAAAACTTGTATTTAGAAATGAGTCAATTGTAACTCCTATAACCCCAATTCCATCCAGCGCCTGATTCTTTCTACGTGACATAACATTTTCACTCATTCTGGGGATGAGGATATGGTGGGATCTATCATTCTTCTCATCATGTGGAGGGAGAGATTTACCTCTCTTTGTTGTTATTTATACCTGTTTACACTTTTTTTTTGTCTTGGTATTTAACCCAGGCACACTTTACCACTGAACTATATTTCCAGCCCTTTTGATTTTTCATTTTGAGACATAGTCTCCTTAAAGTAGCTTAGGGCCTCACTAAGTTGCCAAGGCTGACTTTGAACTTGGAATCCTCCTGCCTCAGCCTCTCAAGTCTCTGGGATTACAGGCAAGTGCTACTATGCCCAGTTTGTACAATGCTTTTTAAAGTTTTCTCCCATTCTTTATCTTTTGTTGCCCTCTGATAATCTAAGGAAGTTTATATTCCATTTATTAGTGGGAAGAGATCCATTTTTGACTGGGGGTAAGGTAAAATTAAAGTCCGAATGGGGAGAACTAAGGGCATTTGTAACCCTTGCTGTGTAACCCTAAAACATTCCTCTTTGCTTGAGTAACTAGGAGCTATATCTGCTGTTTCCATCTAGTATGACATGGGTTATGTCTTCCAGGGCTCTTGGAGAGCTCAACCACAATGGAAGCTCTGGGGCTTTTGGTTGCATAGGTAATTGACAGTTATGATTTTCCATGAACAGAGGAAGATTCTTGAACATCAATTATTTTTAATCATTGATTTTTTTTTTAGTTTATAGAGCATGAGATAATCTGGCTTAAATAATCCCTTTTACAGATGAGGAAACCAAATTCCAGGTCTATGAAATGTTTCTCACAAGGATGTACTGCCAATAAATTGTAGGGTTGGAGCTGGAATTCAAGTGACTACTTCTACAGCTCACCACATTTCTTTCCATTAAGTTGCAATCCCTTTTACACTGGCCCAGGGACTCACCAAAGGTCACAGGGCGCCAAGCCATAGAAGACTGGAGTCCATGATTCCTGCTTCCTGCCCTCTAGTTCAACATTTTTTCTTCTAGAAAATGATGAATTCTCAGAAGTAACATTTTTGGGAATGTATTCCAACTCTGGTTGAAGTGTTTCATGAATTCGGGGAGAATAATGAGGTATGTAGTTCCGAAGACCAGAAGACAGTGCAGATGGCTAAACTATTCAATAGTAATCCCTAATAGCTTTGAGCACCTCCTTCAGGCCAGGGCAAGCACTGCACTGACCACATTATGGACATTCTACAATTTAACCTGTGCAACATCCTATAACTCCTGTGTAAATATTGCTGAGCTTGGTCAAGATCTTATTATGTAGTTTTTCCAGGCACAATGAAGACTTTACTTCCAAGCCCATGTTGGAAAGAGGCTGCAAGTTCTGTTTCATGGCACATGAGCAGAAGGGACACATTTCCATTCTAGTCTGAGACTGGGTGAGGCCCTGAGTGGTCTTCTATGCTCTCCTTTCTCCTGCAGCAAGGACAGAGGACTTGGTTTCCTGGATGTGGGAACCAGAGTACAGTCCTCTGCCAAGAGATGTGGGACATGCAGCTTGAGAAAACATGAGCTTCTGTGGGGGAGCTTGTGGGACTGTAGCCACACCCTCCCAGCATGCACCTAGACCTTGCTGATGTAAGTAGGCATTATTTATTGCCAGCAATGAAAATTCAGGGTGGACAAGTTCAGTGAATTACTTGTAAAAACAGAACAGAGATGTCACGAGTTCATGACTGGCTATCTTTGGAGCCTGTATTCTGAATCTACACCACCACATTACTGTTTCCCAGGAGAAGACAGGCTGGGGTGGGGAGAGGCTGTCAGGCAGAGGATAAGCTGCAGTTCTGAAGAGATTTGCAAGATTTTATAGCCAGTGCTTGTATCTTTGGTTTTTTTTGTTTCACTCTTGAGTCTTCAGAGCCTACTGCTTCCTTTTATTCCCTTATCCTCTTCTTTATTCTGAGCCTGAGCTCTAAGATAACTTCAAACTCTTAAAATAAATCGCAGTTCTAGTTTCCTCCACACCTTAGGGCATGTTGCACGTGCTCTTGAATAATTTTCAACTTTAAGTAAGTCCCCTGTCTCTTTCTCTTTCTCTCTAGTCCCTTAAAAGTGTGTCTGCTTCTATGCCTTTCATGGAAAAAGCACTTTGTTCTCAACAAACAAGCGGAGAGAAAGGAGTGAGCCGTGTGGGAAAGGCAGTCTACGGAGGTATTTAGAGACAGGAAGCAGTTCAGATGCATCTGTTAGGCGAGAAAAGAAACAGAGCCAGACAACACAGCACCTGGATGGAGACTTGGTCATCTTAGGCTCTCTTTCCCTGGGATGCTCTACCACCTTCTAGACTGGGAGAGAACCACAGGAGAAGGAAACTTTGTTCCATGGAAGGACTGCAGGATTGTTCTGGAGTGGGAAGGTCTTGATCCCTTTATAAGCCGTCCCACAAAAGATATATGGACCACAATACATTCTCAGCACCACACTCTGCCTTACTTGGAATATCACGGTACAAAAGGTCCCTAGGTTTTATAGGAGCATGCAAGTCAGGCACATATATTGTCTAAGCATAGGGAAATTTTAAGGAAGATTTTCAGATCACACAGTTGTTGTCTGCCTATAGCAGATATATAGCTGTATCTTAGGAGGGGTTCAGAGACTATAAGGTATGTTGTGGGAAAAAATATGGTTACTTGATATATCTGTACTTGGGAGAAAGAAAAATAATTTCATGATACTTTCAGGGACCTTGGTTTCCATAAAGGAGTTTTCCCAAGGGTTTCCCAACATGCAGAGTTAGAAGGTTGCTGGCAAGATAATCTCAGCAATAGCAAATTGAGTTATTAAGTGTAAACCCATCTATTCTAAACCAGAGCAGGTAGAGGTCCAAATATGATCCATGTAATTAGATAGTATTGGTTTTTCATTTATTTATTTAATTTAATTTTTCAAAGAAAGAGGAACAGTGAGAGAGAAAGAGAAACAGTTTTATTTAGTTTTCTTTTTTTTAATGTGGCTTTCCTTGCTCTGAAACTTCATTGTGTACGTGGTGCTGGAGTTTGAACCCATATCCTGGCACATGCCAGTCAAGTGCGGTAACCTCTGAGCTACTGCTCCAGCCCCTCATTTGATTTATTTAATCTCTCATTTTTTTTGGCATTTGCTAAGAATCTATCATATGTGAAGCTCTGTTTTAGGCACTGTCAGGGATTTTCAAAGCATCACACACTGTCAGAACTTTCGTTAGGAACTTAAAATGTAATAGGAGACTCAAGGAGAATTCACATGAGAAGGCTGCATAACACAAGGTATGACAGGAACCACCTTACCAGGAACCTGGTGATTGACTCATGTAGGCAAGATGGATCTGTGCCAAGGTGTCCCTGCCCCTCTTCCACTTGATGTCTCCAACCCACCAGGGAGAACCTGTTCTTTTGTACTGTGTGCCCTTCAATGTGAGGTCAACCCAGGAAATTATCTTCAGAAACCATTGTTAGTAGAAGCTGGGTGGATAATCAAGGTCCTTTTTTTTCTGGCTATTCAAGCCTACTCTATCCGTCAGCATTGCTTCACATTTCTGATGTGTGTCCATTCATTCTAGCTGGTAACCTGCTTGATACTTTGTTCCATGGATTTACCCTTGAATATTGGTCAGGAATCTTCTTGTCCAACACACAGGACTCTAATCTGACATAGGTGTGGCTGAATCCAGAGTTTAAATGATATTAACATTCTCCCTCAGCTCTGCATTATCTTCATTGGCTTCAAGCACTAGTAACCTCTTGTCACTTCCTAGCAAAGAGAGCTCACCGCAATGTGGAGCATACATTTCTATATTGCTATCATTTAAAAAGGAGAATGCTTGTTTTATTCATGCTTTCAACAAATATCCCAGTCTTAACAAACAACTGTGACATAGGTGGTTGATCTTGTATACTTTCCTGGGTGACGGCAATCTAAAATCATGGTCCCTAAACTTTGCCCTTCAGAGAATGGCAGCAGGAATAAAATTTCATGATTGCTTTTCTTACTACAGTATTTAGCCTATTTGAAAAGACAAATGCATTTTGCAAACACATCTGAACATGTGTGATGCTCCCCACACAAAATCCACCGCTGCTCTAAAATATACTAGGAATAATAGCTAGTTTTTCAGATGAACATGAGAGTACTTTGCTTGAACATCCTGAATTCCTGTGATTATTTGAGGCTGTCTTTCTTTTTTCTTTTTCATTAGTACAAACCACTTTACCTCTGTTATGGAAAGTAAAACTGGCATGTGCTGTCTTTTTATTGTTATTTACAGCTGACAGCAATTATTTACTCCATCGGAAAGTAAAATGCTGTCAAGGGAATCCTGTATAAATTAGTTTCAAAGGTGTGTGTTCATATGAATGGGGAAGGAAGCAATTAAAAGCAAATTTGCAGGCTGTCAGCCCATACATTTGCACAGAATAAATAAATATATATTTTAAAATTCCATTAAATATACCAAAGCTATATTTTGTCTAAAAATCTAGTTTAGCAATAAATATTCCTGGCCATATTCATAGGATCTGTTTATAATGTAGAATATTATAGAGTACTGCTTTATTTGAAACTTAGCTCAAAGACCAAGAATGAACCAGTCAAGTTAGGAAAAAAAATGAAAATATAGCAACTTAATTGATTGAAAGAGAATCAATAATTGGATAGGTCAAAAATAACTGAAAATACTCTCCATTTATCTCCTCAGTTTTAATGTGATACCCTTCAAATACTTTCTTGAAAATTGGTACCTGGAATATAAGAAAGTACTGTGGTTCTGGGTGTAGTCCAGATGTGGATTCAAATCCTGGATCTACAATCAACTGACCAAGTGACTATGACAGGGTCTTAGTTTTCTTATTCATGTAATGGATTTCAGATGGTTACTTCATAGTATTGGTAAAAACATTAACTGAGATAATGTTCTTAAAGTGCTGATTAAAATGTCTTGGCAGAAGATGTTAGTTCTCTTTTGCTTGGCTTTTATGCATTTTCACTTATATTAATCTGTATAAGAAATACACTAAGATAACAGTCAGATGCTAAGTGCAGTGGGTTCCTAGGGAAGTACCTGATTGACTGATAGGGGGCATGGCGGACTTTCTGGGGTGATGGAAATGCCCTGTATCTTGATTGGCATGATGCTTACATAGGAACACACATTTGTCAAAACTCATCAATATGTTAACTCTGTGAGTGCATTTTATTTTACTGTCTGTAAATTTTGCTATAAGAGGTAGAAAATTGAATGCAGAGGAACATTTGTATTTATATTGAAATATATTTTTAAATAATGTCAGGAAAATCTCTTCTTAAGAAAATAATATTTGTTTTCTTCAAAATGGCCAAAACAGTTTTGAAAGTAGCCCTACAGGCACAAATTTCTATCACAGAGGCTTCTTTATACTTGCCACAAAGGTACAGAAAGGACACTTTGTAGCTGGGACCAGCGGGGTCTTGCTCCTGGCCTGGGTGTTGCAGTGACTTTCATCAGGGACCCCTTCAGGTACCCTCCCTTGCCCCTTCCCCGCCTCCTCTTCCTCCCTTTCTCTTCTGCCTTCTCATGTTCTTCTTTCCGTCCTCTCATGTGTGTTCATTGAAGCTATTTTGGGAAGCACACAGACACACACATAAAGAAGCAAGAAACACACTCGTTTGTACACCACCAATTATAGTTCCATCATTTAGTTAATTTTTCTTGTGCTGTATATTTGAAATGATGCTGATTATTCATTTTAAGCCAACTGTCCTTTATTAGCTCATTAAAGGTATTTTCTATTGAAATCTTTTCTAAACAGTATTTAATTAGCAATCCATGGTGTTATATGGAATATGGTAATTTAGCTATCTTTTCTGTGAATGTGGATAATTTAGAAAGTATTAATTTTCTGATTTTTATAAATAATTGTGATGAGCATCAGTGCACACACATACATCCTTTATGTAGCAATTTTATCTAAGTCACACATGCATATGTTTTAGAGTCAAATGCTTATATAAAGCTTTCAAAGACAGAAACTTCAAATCAAAGCACTATTACACTTCTCTCACTTATCACCACATTTTTCCCCTAGAGACAACTACTTTCTATTATTGTAGCTAATTTTTAAAATTATTTTCCTGTTTCTAATTAATGTGCTTATATTGACATGTGTTGACTTTATTTTAATTTATTTATTTTTATTAATGCATCATGGACTTACATATTGAAGGAACTCATTACATATTCAAACATGCACAAGTTATGACAATGTAACCCAAATCTTACCCAGGATCCCTGGCCCCATTCCAGGCTCTTATCTCCACTGTATTCCTCCCCCACCACCCAATTGCAGATAGCCGTGTATGTGTGTGTGTATGTGTGTGTGTATATATATATATTTAAGTTTTTAGTCTTAAATGCCTTCATGAGTATTATTTGGCTTCTTAGGGGAGTAAAATATAACATACAGTATTTGTGTTCCCATTTTTCCCTTCCCATCCTCCACCTTCCTCCATCACTTCCCCACAGATTGTGTGTTGCTCTGAATTTGACAAGTCTTATATGTAAACTTGACTATCTTTCCCTCTATCCTCAGATTTACTCTAGCTTCCACATATGAGAGAAACGTGTTGATTTTTGAATTCTGAGTGTGTTCTGTTGAGTGCCCATGTTGGAGGATGAGATTGGAATATCTTTTTTTTTATCACTTTTCACCATGCATGATGTGTACCCTCATCTGTGCATCATCCCAGTGGAACTGTGAAGGTCTATAGTCCATTAAGTATTATGTTGTCTTACTTGGAAAAGGTGGTTGTGTCTGAGTAGAATTTAAACGTTGCTCGCTCCTAAAATGAAATGCTATCATAATAGAGTCTTAATAACACTGTCATTCTCATTATGACTTGGGCATGTGTGGACATATTTAAAGCTATTGCTCGTCGACAGACAAATCAGGTTTTAGTGGTGTTGTATGCCCTTACAGTCTAATTGGCTTTCAAGAAAAAAGACAAAATTTGCTCTTACGGAGTTAGTTTCTTTCTTTCTTTCTTTCTTTCTTTCTTTCTTTCTTTCTTTCTTTCTTCTTTCTTTCATAGAAACAGAACAAGGAGCAGACACACACTCACACACACACATACACACACACCTCTATGCCTATATGAATGTATATGTATATGCTATAGAACTATGTTACCTAAAAGCATGTGTTGGAATCCAAATTACCGTTCTAACAGTGTTAAGAGGTGAGACCTTTAAGAGCTGATTAGGCCATGAGGAGTGTGACCATGTGAAAGGATTTATGATGTTATTATGGAAGTTGTCACAAGAGTAGGTTCATTATTGCAGGAGTGGTTCCATAGTAAAAGGCTGAGTTTGTCCTCTTTGGGTATGTCTCTCCCCTCTCTCTCTCTTTCCCCCACTTTCCTTCTTTGCTACCCATCTCTTCTGCCTTCTGTCATGGGATGATATAGTGTAAAGGCCTTGTCAGATGCCCCTGGGCCTTGGACTTGCCAGCTTCCAGAAGTATAAGGACGAATTATTTTGTTCCTTTTAAATTATCCATTTTCAGGTATTCTGAAAATGGACTAAGGCAGTCTGTATAGGTGTATCTGTATGTTACAAGATGCAATCTTGTGCAAATGGGAAAGTGTACTGATCAATCTCTGTAAAGCTGCCATCTGAGTGTCTCATTCCAGATTTGGAAATCCACAGTGTAGGCAGGTGCGAGGGGGAGATGAATGTGAAGTGGAGACAGTAAGAACAAGCGGGGGTTCTCGAACACGAGGCAAAGCCCACAAAGTCAGACAGAAACTCATAGAGTGCTTGGGCTTCCTGTTAGAGGTGTGGCTGTCCTGGAGAAGGCTGGGATTTTGTGATGAAGCTAAACACATGTGTCTGGAGAGGATCCAGGAGAAGGTGGAGCCAAGGAGGTGAGGCAGCCATCTATCCTAACATGCAGAGCGAAGACTAGCTGCCCTCCATTCCTGTTCTCAGAGACAGCCGTGCAAGCACTGTTTCCTGTGGGACTCTCCCCAGCATGACAACCAGCCACACGTGCTTCCTCTCACTTAGTTTAGTGGATGCTTTGAATCAAGTTGCAGTGATTGGCTAAGCATTTTAAAATAATGGATTTTGAAGAATGACTGACTTGCTAGCTGTTTGACCTTGGAAAAAACCCTAATGAAAATGAAGCAAAGGATTTCTTGAGAAGTGAAAACCAAACTCAATGAAAATATTAAGAATGCCTTCCTGACACACTCTTTTCAGTACTGTGGTACAAACACACAGTGATACAACTATTTGAAAATATTATGCACTGAATAAACTATATGGCATTTTTTATAAAAGAGGGAAAATACCATAAAAGGGCTATCATTACACTTTCATACTTCAACACCTTCACAAGAATTTCACTTGTACTTCTCTCGACCCAACCACAAACGTGTAGGAAAGGGACTTCTGGAAGTGAAGTTCAGCCTAGCCATGGTGACATTTTACACACCAGCACATCCTACAGCCAGGTGCTTCTTTCTCTCTGAGCACACCATTCTTTATGAGATTTTTTGACTCTAGCACTGACTCCAAGACCACCAGCAGCTACAGCTACACTAGAGCTGAGTCATTTTGGTGTATAGGGGACTTCACCATCTTACCTCTCAGCCTTGCAATTTCAAAACCCAAAATCTATGGGATTCCAAACTAGCAAGGTTTGCTTTCTCTGAGATAGAAAGGTTAATATAGTATTCCAAAAATGCACTTGAAACTTCTTTAATAGATGATAACATTCCATTATACTTCACCAGATAATATACTTATGATCTTAATTGTAAAATGGCCTTTGTTAAGAATTTAATATGTGTTAGTCATTGTTTTATATATGTTATCATTCAATCTTCAAAAAAATATGAGGGACGGGTGGCACAATCTCACCTAAAATGGATAAACCAAGGCCTGCCATTGCTAAAAATCATCCATTGACCCATAGCTAATAAATATTGGAACCAGCCTTTAAACAAGGTCTACTAGATTTTGCTTCATGCAATGTGAGTACATGTTTGCCTTTATGAATAGATTAGGAAACCTTTGAGTGAAAGAGAAGTTTAATTCATTCTATGTTTTTTTCCAACACTGCCTTTTAAGATAATTCATTTAGCCAATTCCAACTGGCAAGAATTTTTAAAGGATTCCATGCAATCATTTCGTTGTTTAGGAACCAGAAGGGAATATGCATTTGCATCAAGAGTTTCAGTGAATCCAAATTTCCCTTCTAATGTCTTGGCCAGTATTGTAAACTAAAATAGAGGTTTCTTTCAAAAATTCCATAACATTTCATTCTGCTCTGCTTAGATTCAGACATATGAATTAAGTGAACAATTGTTGCCATTTGTTCTTGTTTACAAAGAGGAAACTTGTTCTTTCAATGCAAAGGGACTTTGCATCACCTCACCCCTCCATAGTTGCCTCTTTTTCTTCCTTGTGGTCTTCATCAGCATCACCAAAGGAGATTTTTCTGTGTGTAGGAGGCTCCAGGGAGGCAGTGATGGTATAAGATAGGATCTTGGGTTCTCGAATCAGGCAGACCTCAGATTGGAACCAAATTCTGTTTACTGATTGGCTGTGTGAATACATTCATTTTGCTTAATTTGCTAAATCTGTAATTATCCTTTAGAAGGATTAATAATTGTAGCTACCTCATAGCTTTGTCTTTGGATTTTTGAGAGATAATATATGAGGATACTCTTGGTTTGTTGACTGATGAATTATAAACAGTTGATGATCCAGCTTGTTTTTTTATTTTTTATTTTGAGACAAGGTTCACTAAGTTTCTAGGGACTTGCTAAGTTGCAGAGACTGACTTTGAACCTGTGATACTCCTGTCTCAGCTTCCAGAGCTCCTGGGATTACAGGCATATGCCCCTGTGCCTGGCAACTGGCATTGTTATTATTGATTATACAAAAAAAAGGAAAACTAGAAGGTAAGAGAAGGTCCCTGCATCTCTGATTATGAAATATTATAATATATAGAGATCACCTATGCAGACCCATTCATAGAATGCACACAGAGAGCGAACTAGGAGACATGTCTGTCCCAGATCTAAGCCTTATCTGTAGAGGAAAAAGTGTTGAGCTGAATGATTTCAAAATTCATGGGGTACTACAGTTATTGCATCTTCATGAAGTGAACATCTCATATTCAATATGAAGGGGTTAAACATGGAAGAAATTCATTCATTTGAAATTTACTTATGGTTTTCCCACTCTGGATCTGACATACACTATTTTAAGTTTCTAGGCACAATTTTCAGTTAAGTGTATAAAAATTTAAAACCTCAAGGAGTTGGCATGCATGGGGAGATAGACACTATATAAAAAAGAATAATATACATGGCATAACAGTGACAAGTGTCATGAAGAAAAATGGAAGGCAAAGTATAGAAAGTTATACGTAATTCTGGGAGGGTAAGGTTGCAAGTTAAAGTGGAGTGGTCAGAGAAGTTCTCGCAGAAAAGATAACATTTTGTCAGCATAACTGAAGGACAGGAAGATGCAGAGAAAGAACATTTTGGGGGCAGAGGGAGCAGCAAGCTTTCGAATGAGGTCAGACCATCTCTTTCAGTGAAGAGTAAGAAGGAGCCATTGTGCTTGAGTGGTGTAAGCCAGTAAGAGGGTGATAGAGGATGAGGCCAGAGAATCCAGTCTGGTTGTGTATGTTGGGGGTGGGAGTGGGATATGTCATTTGAATATGTCTAAATCTCTGCAAGGGCTTTGGCTTTTGATCTAAATGAGAGAGAAAATCATTAGCAGGTATGGAATAGATGAGTAGCATAATTGGATTTAACATTTTGAAAGCTATCACTTTAGTTGCATTTAGTTTTACTGAGAATAGAATACAGGGGAGCAAAGATTTAAAAAAAAAACTAGCAGCTGATTGAGAAGGTTATTTGCTTCAACCAGGTGGTAGTTTGGGGATGTCAAAATGTATAGGACTCTCAGGATGCTTTAAGGATAATTTATTAAAATTTATTGTGGGGTTGAATTTAGGGTGAGAGACATAGATGAAATGAGAGCTGCATGTGGTGGCACGCATCTGTAATTCCAGCTACTTAGGAGGCTGAGACAGAAAGATCACAAGTTTGAGACCAGCCATAACGATTTAGTGGGGCCCTAAAGAACTTAGCAGACCCTGTCTCAAAATTTTAAAAAAAAGGGCTGGGTATTTGGGTCAGTGGTGAAACCCATGGGTTCAATACTCAGTACCAAAACAAACAAACAAAAATTGCGATGAGATAACTTCAAAATTTTCATCCTGAGCTATGGGAGAGGTAGAGTTACCATTCACTGTTTGGGGGAAATGAAGAGGAATAGATTGAGTAGAGGATCACATAATTGAAGAAAAGATGGATAGATAAATGCACATAAGTGTTTACTTTTGGATGCCTGTTAGCCATCCAAATGATATTTAGTGAGTGGCTGGACTGTTGATCCTGGAGTTCAGATCAGGGCTGGAGAAATATATTTCTAGGTCATCAGCAGATAAATGGCACTGAAAACCATGAGATTAAATGTCACCACCAAGAGAGAGAAGACAGACTGAACAGACAAGAAGCTCAACAGAGGAGATCTAAAATACTTCAAACTCTGGAGGGCAGTTTGAGGAGCAGGGATCCTAGAGAATTCTGAAATCCACAGAGGCATGAATAGAGCTGATGGTGGTGTGGGATCCTGGAAGTCAAGTGAAAACATGTTTTAAGGTCCAGAAATTGTACACTGAATTTAAAAATAAAGCATTCAGGGCTTTGGTGATCTTTACACTACAGGAATTGGAAGCCAATTTGATTTGGAAATTAAGTTGATCTTTCTTGTTGGGTAGTTGAACACTAGTTGGACACTGAACTAAATGGTTGGACACAGACAGAAACAGAGCATGCATCAGAAGATGTGTCCAGCCACATTGGTGAAGTCAGGAGAAATTAGCCCAGGGAACTCACTGAGGAACCGGAGCAGAGAGAGCAGTAGCACATCCCAGAGAGGCATTGACAGCTGAAAATCAGCTTGTTTCCTACTCTGCTGGTGCTGAGGATTTTTTTTTTTAATTAACTATTCAGATTCTTTTATTTAAAGGTAGAGTCTACATATGTAATTCTAGATAGGATGCTTTTGAGTCCCATTTAAGGAGTGAAGATATCTCCCTTATGTCTTCTCAAAGCACTTGCTTTTAGTGCTCTTAGCGTTAAACTGCTATCTTGGTAATTATGTTTATTAAATGACTTAGTGAGTGTAGAAAAACGTAGTCATTTAGTTTTCCTCTGAGGCAGTTGGAACCTTCCGTTTATTCTGCATATTCAACTTTAGCTTTATAACCTGGGCTTTTTGACAAAGTTGATTTGATCTTCTGATGTTTCCTAGGGCACTGTCTACATTGCTGGGAGACACCTGTAGGAAAGAAGAATTAGTACACTTGCTTTCTGTATTATTCCTCAGATACAGCTTCTTCCGTTTCCTATTATGGCAAATAGCTGTGCTTGGTAATTACCTAAGGCCATTAAAACATGTCCTCCCAATCTACCCCAGGGTCCCTGGCAATTTACAGTAATGATGTATGACTTTCATTACGAGGGAAAGTGGTGATAGAATTCCACCTTGGGTGTTCTTCAGAATTGGGTTACCTGTGGGGTGTTGCTGGGATCAGGCACCAGGCAGAAGGATGTAATCATATTATTAGCAAGGGGATAGGGATTCCAAAGTGTTAAAGGAGCTGCAATAGGTTTCTTCTGCCAGCATTCAGGTTGTTCAGAAGCGTTCTAAACAGCTTGTCCTTCCTTTCTCTGTCTTCAGTCAATCACGCTTTGCACCTGCTATGAATGATATTAGCTTGTTACCTGTGAAGTCCTCGCTTTGTGCATTTTTCTACTGATGCTTCTACTGCTCATTCACCCTTTAAAAGCAATGGAGCAGACAACTAGGAAAGAATAACATCTTAATGTGTTTTGCAAGCCCAGTATTTTCAGTTTGAAAATGTGAGTGTGAAGTTTTCCTCTGCTGCCATGAGCATTGACTCTGAGCCAGATGTTTGCTCTTTGAGAAACTCTGCCTACTTGTAAAATGGTAATGACCTTTGCTTCACATAGGGTTCACTGTAAGTAACTTGCACTCAATAGGCATTTTAATTAATTGGAGAAATCCTTTATGAAATATTTATTCTTAATCCTATTTTGAGTTCCAGATTCAACTGTAAATCATAATTAATTTTTACTACACAACAAAATCCTCTTTTAAAGGATTTGTCTTACACCAATCATATTAAAACAGTATGTGCCATGAGCACTTGATCTTGTAATGCCCATTTTTGTATGCAAGAGAGGATCACTTAGGGGATAAGATTATTGACAATACTCCTGGTATTATGTGTATAGAAGGCTTCCACTTGCCCCCTTCCCCCACCCCCATTTTGCCCCATGGCTCTACTCTTTGGTATTATTGTCATTAGGGTGTTGCAGGGTGGCATGCATGCTCAATGGGATAGCAAGATAGTGGCAGTTTTCTCCTGGTGTGAATCAAGCAATGCTCTTGCTCATGGTGACAGATTGGTGAGGGCTTGGTGTGAAGAGAGTGAAGATACTTCCTACAAGGCACCTGGATGCAGGCCTATCCATTTGGTCCTCAAGGACACTAACTCATGCTGAGCCACCTCCCAACATGTGCTGGACTTCCCTTCCAGAACCTGCTCTGGTCTCCTGGGTCTGTATAACCTTTTACCTTCCTCTTTTGAACTCCCTCAGCTTCCTGGAAATACTTCCTTCATCCCTCCACACCAAACTTCCCCTTCTCCCAAACTTCTCTCAATCTCTTACCAATCTCTTACCCCTTCTCACAGGGGCTCTTTATGGCAAACCAAGAGTTTTCTGAGCTCAAATTAACAACCACAGAATAAATGGTCCTCCTTTACTCTAGGGTCAGTTTTGAAATAAACATAATGACTCTATTTTTACTTCCTGAATGGAGGAACTTTTTTCATTGTACCCTAGGGAAGGTGGCTTTCTTCAACAGAATGTATCTAAAAAGTTCCTCTAATGCATCAGCGATAAGCACAACCTCAGAGTTTTCATGTCGGAAGACAGACTGAACTTCTTATCCTGCTACTTTCTCTGTGAGTTACTGACCACAACAGGAAGGCACTTCTGAGGATAAACAGTTCTTGGGTTCTATTGCTTCCTCTCCCATCTTCTATTGTTGGCTCAGCAAGTCAATACTAACAGAAGAATAAAACAATCTGTGATGTCCTTCCTATATTTATAGTGTGAATTTTTTTTTCTGGAAGGAATAGTTTTCCATAGAGGGAAATATCATTTGTGATTTTAGATGCTGGCAAACATTGTAAAATATCATTAAGAATTCATCCCTATATTCAAGGTTTTCTAGCTTTATGGAGTATAAATTTTCAAAATAGTTTTTGATGATCTTTTGGATTTCAGAAGTGTCTGTTGAGATATTTCCTTCTTCATTCTGGATTTTAATAAAATGAGATTTTTTCTTCTCTTTGTTACGGCAGCTAATGCTCCAATATGTGATAATATAGGAACTAATATTATACCCATTTTATAGATGATAAAACTAAAGTGAAGTCAGATCATTTCTCAGAATTTTGCTACTAAGAAGGGAGACTGTGAACCTGACTCCAGAAGCAATGTTCTCACCGTTCGGCTATCAGGGTCAAACATTTGATTTCTTTGTGTTTAGGAGGCAGTGTGTGAAAGTAGCTGATGCCTGGATTAAGCAAACAAATTAATTTAATTGTAAGAGCCAAGAATATTGCATTGATTTGTCTTCTCAAACCAAGCCCGTTTTCATCTTGTACCTGCCAATCAGGGGAGAAGGGTCTCTTAAACTTCTTTTTTTGTTTTTTAAAGATTTTGTTTTTGAGAGAAGGACAGAGAGATAGGGGGGGGGGGGAGAAAGAAACAGAGAATCAATTTTTGTGTGGAGTTTTTCACATTTTTTCACATGGGTTTTCATTGCTCTGACACTTAGTTGTGTTTGTGAGTGCTGGGGTTTGAACTCACATACTCGTGCAAGCTGGGCCAGCGCCGTAACCGCTGAGCCACTGCTCCAGTCCCTAAACTTCTTTATAGTATCCAATGTGGAAATAATTCTCCTAATTCTTTCATGAAAGTCTGTTATTCTGCAATGGAATTTATTTATACCCCCCTTTTGATCCATCATGTGCAGGAAGATGGGAAGGAGAGTAAAAGTCATATAAACCCAGCATTAATGATTTTAATTTCAAAGTGATGCATATACATTGTAGGTTGGAAGGAGAGGAGTAGAAAATAAAATTTATACCCTTATGTAAGTTTTTCTAGTGTGGATGCAGTCTGAGAACTCATATTCAGATGCCCATATATTCAATATTTGTTATTCCATCTTATAGTCACTTCACTGTAAAAGACTGCTCATTCACTTCTTATCACAGACTCGAAGACTGTTTTAGTCTGTTTTGTTGCTATAAGTCAGCATTTCTTGGCATCTGGTGAGGAGGGCATCACATGGCTAATCAGGGCAAGTGAGCTAGTTTGAGTCTCTCCTCTTCTTATAAAGCCACTAATGCAAGCACAGGGTCTCCACCCTCCTGACTTTTGATCCTAATGACCTCCCAACTCTCCTACCTCTACTTACCACTAACATATGAATTTGGAAATTAAGTTTTCAACACATGAAGTTTTGAGGGACATAGTCAAACAATAACAAAATCCATACTATTTATTAGTCCATAGATAACCTGTTCTGGTTATGAGGTTGGATTTTGAGTATATATTTGCAATGACTCAGATTTATTCTTCACCCCATTTCATCTCACATAAAAAAATGATCAAAAATGAAGCAGCAAAATGTACTTCTAAGACCAGTTGCAAGCAGGTATGAAAAACTCTTTAAATTAAGTGGGGTTAGGAATGATAATACAGAAGGACATACAGTATACAGGAAATAACACTGGACCTGAAGCCAGAAGCTGAAAGATGACCTGAATGACATTCAGACTTAGTTCTAATAAATTGTAGAAGGTGACAATGGGTCAGTGAAGGAAAGGCATGATCCGCCTGAGTAGAAGATCTATGCTTACTGTTGCTCTGGTCCCCAAAGCCTGTCCTCAAAAGTCCAAACACTGCTTGAAAATGAAGCTTATATAACTTGGACTCAATCTTGTCGGTTATGGTGCTTGACTGGCATGCACGAGCAGGCAAGTCTGAAACCCAGCACCACGTATGCAATGAAGTCTATGAGCAACGAAGGCCACATGAAAAACTAAA